>CAJVPK010000221.1:0-48175 GCA_910592015.1 Diversispora eburnea | reverse complement strand
AAAAAAAAAAAAAAAAAAAAAAAAAAAAAAAAAAAAAAAAAAAAAAAAAAAAAAAAAAAAAAAAAAAAAAAAAAAACTTACCACACGCATCTAATCCAATAATGCGGCTTATATTATATATATCCAGTACAGCATCACCATGTTCTAATGATCTTAAAACTTTTCGATTTTTATCTTCTTCAAATGCATTTTCGTCATCAAAATCAGCTTGTGATTCAGTATATTGACCTAACGACATAAAAAAAAAAAACATACAAAAAAAAAAAACCATAAAAAAAAATATTATGAAACCACGAAAGATATCTTCAATGACATATCGTTATTTCAAACATACTATTGCCCACTGATTCAACATCAAAGGAAGGTTCTGTATCATTTGCATTAATTGGACTACTAGGGGTAAGAGTCATTTGCCGATCCGAAACTAAAAATAAAACATTGAATGAATGGATGAATTTGGTGAAATTCAACTGAACAAAGAAAATTAAATCACGCACCTTTTTTTAACCGATTTCCAGGGATTTCAAGACCTATAATAATAATAAAATTATTAAAATTATTCGAAATTAAATAAATAAGTGAATAAATAAATAAATAAATAAATAGATAGATAGATAGATAGATAGATATGATTAACGAATATACAAATACTTACTTGTTGTCGATTTAGTCATTGGTGAAGATTGCGGACTTTCTCCCTTAATAAATACATAAAAAATACATAAAAAAAATACATAATAAGCAAAATACGTAAGAGCGAAATAAATAATAAAATAGAAACATTTTATATTAAAGAGTTTATACCTCTTTTTCTATATTTTCGTATTTACAACTTTTTGGTCGATAGGAATATAATCTTGGGTCTTCATTCCGTTCTAATTTTTTTCGCATTCGACATCGACCTACCAACGATAATTTCAATATATATATATATAAATATAATTTTCAACATTACGAATACAATGAATACAATATTATTATACCTTCAGTAAAATCTAATCTCCATTTCGCCTCGGTGTCAACTGTCTTTGAACCCCAAAGTGCTCGCTCACGAAACAAATCAGTAGATGTTTTTGCCCATTCATCTCTCACATAATTATAGTGATCGATGTTATCTTGGATAGATTTATAATATCTACCTGTTTCTATTTCCTGAATATGTCTAGACCATTGGTTAGTCTTAATTCTATATTGATTGAAAAAATCTTGTTCTATAGAAGCTTTCTTATACAATTTTTTAAGTTTACTCATTCTTTTCGAGTGTATATTTTTTAAAGATTCTTTGCAGCTTTTAATTTCAGATAATATAAGAGACTCCCACACTCTCGAAATGTTTTCTTGAAATAAAGCATCAAGTTGAATTTTACGGGCTTCAATCCATTCCAAAAAAGATTTAAGATCCTAAATTTTTTAATTTTTCGAATAAATTTCGAATATTTGTTAGAATCATAATATAGATTTTTTAGTGAAAATTTATTTATTAGAATTTACCATTTCTAATAATTTTGCAAATCCTTCGACTAATTCTTTATATTCTATGATGATAGAGTAATGTTAATATTTCATCAGTAATTAAATTAAATAAAATAATTAATTAATTAAAATTAAATGATATCTATCCACGAAGAAATAAAAAATCAAACCTATTCCTTTAACTCGCGTTTTCAAGATTCCAGACATTTCTATTGGTTTTTGAAGCATAAGCAATTTCCAAATCTAAATATAACAACAAAGCAGACGTAAGAAATGGTCAAGAATAAAGAATTAATTAAACAGGAAATTATATCTTGAATTAACGAAAAGGATACACTCGTTGAATTAGTTTTCACTTCTTGATGGTCGTAAAGTAAAAATTTATAAAGATGATAACAAAGACATTTTAAAAAATCAGGGTCCGTATTGAAGGGACTAAAAATAACTTTCTGATGGTATATCAATTTTTCTAAAATTTCGATAATAACACTTGTCTTTGTAGAAGTCTGATCGATTTCGGACAATTTAAAAAGAATTATTCTATCTAATGAACGGTATAGGATACTTATCCATTGATCATTGAAACGTTTTCCAATTGGTTCATCAATTCTTTGAATTCCCTCAAGAACAATAGTAATAAAATCATACATTTGATTACATCCATCTAAAAACCATCCTATAATCAAAATAAACTTCATTAACAAAATATTTATTAAAAAAAAAAAAACTTGAGTCAATTTAATCAATTTACAAACCTTGATATATCGTATCTGTAGCCATTTGGGAAAATCGAGCTACATTTGCAACAATACGGTGATCGTTTAATAAATTCATGTCAAGTTGCAAAGTACTTTTGAGACTTCCCAAAACGTGTAATAAAATATAACTCTCCAATTGAATCTATAATAAAGATTATATTAATTATATATCAAATTACATATTGTAATGTGAAATATTCGAAATACAATTTAATTAACAAACCTGATGTTCCAAGAAAGATGGTGGAAATGACTAAAAGAAAAAAAGAAAAAAAAAAGAAAAAAGAAAAATAAATTTATAATTTATAATATTTTCGATAATTTAAAATACGTACTCTCAGAACAATATCAAGTCCAGCCAATTGTTTCGTTTTTACATCTAATATTGAATTAACACAAATTGATACTATAAATTCAAGTAGACTTTCTACAGTAGTATTTTTATGTTCCTCATATTCTGGTTTCTTTTCTTTACGTTCCGGAAGCCTAATTCCTACAAATAATGAATCAGGTTCATCTTCCAGATCACTTTGTGTAGGACTAGAACGCGTTGGCGAATCGTAAGGACTATCCTGAAAAGGTTCAGTAGTAATGATCATTGGATTGGATGAAAAAGATTTCATTTCTTCGCCATGCTCTTCATCAAAAAAATGTTTAGATTGACGTAAAAAAGTATTTAAAACAGGTAATACTCCAGATACTCCATTATTACTTAAATTGTTACTCAATAACTTTTCAAATGTCGAATCGGCGTCAAATGATAAACCAAATTCTTTCGAATAAAGTTCTGTCTCAATTGATACTTCATCACATGCACATACTATAGGAAACAATATTTCGATGAAAACATCCATGATTTCGCTTTTATAACAAAGTTCACTAAATTCTGTGGAGTTATTATGCATATCCGTGAGGAAATGGATGAATGTTTGTTCTACATGTGATAACTTAGATAATGTTTCTTTTGTAGGTTTATCATCATTTCCTAGATCGCATTTAAAAAGAATTTAATAAATTAATAAATAAATAAATTTGTCAAGTATGAATTCCAAATTTTACATAACTGTATCAAAAAAAATTTTATTTTTTTTTTTTACCATTAAATGTTTCCAAATCTCTAGTAAGAGATCTTGAACGTTGTCTCTGATGTTTTGAAGAAGACCGCTTTCTTTGAATCACCGCATCATCCTGAGATTTACCTTTAGCCGAGATATCTTTTTCAACATCATAACTCATTTGTACTATGGTATTAATTCCTTCCTTCAACATGAGTAAAATTATTGGCATTACATCAGGAACAACTATATGAGTGGTGTCATCTTTTGCTCTGAATAACGTTAAAAGAGAAAAAAGATCGAATGGTGCATCAATTGGAACATCGCAAATGTCTACACCGAAAAGCATGGTGAAAAGTGTTTGTTGCAATTGTGTCAGATACCACCATTGTGGAAGTAATTTTTGCATAACCGTAAACCCTTCAGATGAAGTGCGGAATTTATTGATATAATTAGTTCCTTGAGAATGAAATAGTCTGGATAAAATTCTAGCTGCACACACTACCCAAAAAGGGTTTGAATCTTCACTAAAGAAGAGTAAAGGCCATTTGTTTGTAATCGTAGTAGCAAATTTGTTAACATAAAAAGGGTTTAATTTATCACAAACGATTTCTGTTAACATTTCCATAACCATAACTCCAATATGTTTTGCCATTGTTTCAACAGGAACACTCCTAACATCAGTTACAATAGTTTTTGATGAGGTTTTACCAGCATTCTCATGAGAAAATGTAACAGTCATGCCAGTTTTAAGAGGTGATTCTTTACGAGCTAAACGGCGAGTAGGGGAACCTATTAAATATGAAAAAAAAATGATACTCGGATATTAGGATTACGTAAATAAATTATAAAAAAGATAAATGACAAAGAAAACACACTTTTATTTAATGTAGAGACCAAAAAAGTGGCAATAGATCTTATAACTTCGGTTGTAAAATTGTACTTTACTACAATTTTTAAAGTCGCTATAAAATCAGTTAACAGCTCTTTTTGGTAAATATTCGTCTTTAGGGCTACTAACATTTTCTTTACAACATCTGATCGTTAATAACGCCAATATTGATTACGTGGGTTAGTTAAGGAAATAAAATAAAAATAATGTCCTTAAAATTTTTGACTTTAGAAAATGAAAAAAGATACGCATTTTGCTAAGTCGTTTAGCATTAAAATGATGGTGCTGGCTCAATTGAATAAAGATTGAAAATTGATGAAGATGTGCTCTTTGCACAGATTCATGAGAATGTCTCCATAAATCGAAATCCAAAATCAAGAATCTATAAGCAAGTGGATTTATAATTACCGAGTCACTACAAAAAATTAAGTTCAAAATTTAAATCCAAATTAAGTTTTTATTAATCACCCAATTCAATATATATATAATAATATATAAAAAAATTATTAGAAATTGTTAACTTACTTATGAGAAAGTGGATTTAATCCTACAAAAACAAGTAGTAAATTTAAAAGTTCCATAGTCAGTAGACCATGTTTTTGTTTCAACAAATAAGCTAAAATTTCATATCCATGAATCCTTTCCATATCTTCAGAATTACGCCAACTAAAACGAATAAGTTCAATGAGAGTGCAAACAGTTTTAAACAAGTCCGTAGCAGTCTAAACAAATAAATTTAATTCAAAATTAAGAAAATATAAATAAATTAATAAAATAAATAATGATGATTTAATAAAAATACCTCCGCTCTCTCAATCATTCTCAAAACTACAGCAGAACCTCCAATCTTCCAAATCGAATCATCCATCCCATACGGAACGGCAGTAACTGGATCCCCTCTCAAATAAGCAAGTCCATGTGGAACTCTCAAAGCACGTTCAACTTTTGGTACAGCAGCGTTTAAAATCACCTTTGTATTGGCGGTTCCAATCGCAAGTGCTTGTGATGTACCTTCTGAAAGTCCTGCACCGAGAATACTAGTATTTTGACCGCATACAAGAACATTGCTTGCATTAAAAGCAAAAATGATTTTATCCTCGGGTAATGTTTGGCTATTATTCCCACGAATTGCGTTTACCATAGCCAAATGATCAAGTTCAATGTTTGAATCCTTTCGCTGACGACTCAAAGCTTCAACTCTCATATTGAGCAACGTGGATGTTTGATAGGTTTGGAATTGACCCAAAGAATCTTGAAAATTAGAAGAATATCGAGGACCAAGATGATAGTATACACTGATAATATCACCATCCAGATCGTCCTCAAAAAAATAACATGGACCTAAATCCCATACAAGTTTTGCATAACCTTTTCCTATTTTTCGCGCAACATCTATTGGTGTACCTATATAAGATCTAATTGCTTTATTTGGAGCAGGTTGTCCTAAATAAGGACATTTAACTATTTCTACGAATCTTCCATCCACATAGAGAGATATTGATGAGGGAGATCCTATGCGTGGTTTATTATGTACAAGGGCGATATGATACCAACAACCAGTTCGAAATTCGAAACTATCAAACCGAGCTCCACGCCCTGGTGAACTTTGAGCTATTAGTCTATGAGTTTGAGCTTCAATGTATATATGCAAATAGCAACGATTCTCGTCATCACTTAATCCCAAGAGAGTTAGGTTAATATCTAAATCAAAATTTTCAATATCTAACCAAGTCATAAAGGTGTATCCTCCATTCGCGGGAGGAAATTGCCTATCACTCAGATTATTCATTTCCAAACAAGAATAACCGAATTGGCACATATCAAATTGAACAAAACGAGGCCAGCGACTTCGTTGTACACCAAATAATACCATGTCCATAACAGTCATGAGTGTTCCATCAACATTAGTGTTTATCTCTTCCGGTTGTTGATTTCCATTTTCAAATTGCTCAAATAAAAATCTAATTTCGGTCGTGGAAACACCCATTTCAATTAATCTCTGAGCTAATCTAGTCAAAAATTGTTTTTCCTGAGGATCAATGTTTTTTCTTTCATCATTTAAAGCTGGGAACAATCGACGTAAAACAATTTCAAGTACTCCAGATTTATTCATCATGACTTGGTTACGTCGATTTGCATAAGAAAGTGCTAGCAACGCCTCATAAATCTTTAGACCCAATTTAGGATTATGATTTACGTAAAGTTGTAAATCCATTATTGTTGGAATTATACTTGGATTTCTAATTTCGTCTGTAAGATTTCCCAACATTTTTACGATCTTGCTTGGTTCAGCTTCATTATTCATAGATAAATTAGTTGTAGATAAATTAGTTGTAGATAAATTAGTTGTAGATATATTATTTGTAGATATATTATTTGTAGATATATTTTCTGTATTTGAGATGTCATCAATAAATACTTCCGTGATAAATTCATTTTCTATAGCAAAACTAAAAAGTATTCCAAAAAGATGTTCGGGTGAACCAGTAGAAGAAAGGATATCCGTAAGACAAATAGCATCTTTGACGGAAATATATCCAATAGAACTATCGAAAAATCGTCGATTAGAATCATGGTTCGACATTGCTTCAGCAAAAATCAAAAAAATAGCTTTTAATAAATCAATTGCTTGTGACTTTGAAGGTAATTCATCAATTTCAAAGCTTTGTAGCGCACTTGAATTTTGTTCATCGCTATTAGGATTTGCTAATAATTTAAAAATATCCTCTAGTCCCACCAACAAGCTTACAAGACAAACAAAGCCACCTGATTCTCTAAATACATCTTTCATATCTGGACAAGAAACTAATATACGTTTCATAGACAAAAGAATATGCCTTTTCATTTTGAGATCGAATCTGGGAAGAGATTGAACTATTTCAATCAATCTTCCAAATTGGAATGAATGTTCAATACATGATTGTGAAGAGAAAGATGTTGCAATTTTTGACATTGGTGTTTGCGGATCAGTATCATTAGATAATACATAACCTTCAACGACCAATGTTTCAAATATGGATAAAGCTCCATCACGAGTCTCGTCGTATTGAAGCAGATCAAATAAATTCCCTTTATAACTGCAAAATTAACATAACAAAAAAAAAAAAAATTAAATAATAAATTTTATTATTGAAACACAAATAATGATAAAATAAATTTGAGTTACTCACGTAGATCCAAACAAAGAAAGATTTGTCTTATTGATTTTTAATAATTCAACAAGACATTCAGAAATCAAATGAAAATTATCAATAACTTCAGGACCAAATCGACTTTTTATTTTCGAAGATTCGGTTTGTTGATTATCTAATACGTCACTTAATTGAGAAATTGAAATTCTTCTAGCAAAATGAGTGTTACCAAATTTCTCCTGTAATGTAGTTGTTAAATCTTGAAGTAGACTACATAACATATTAAGCAATCCTATTTCACGAAAAACTTCTTTGAATTTTGAAGATGACTGTAACAATGAAGTAACAGTTTCACAAACTATTGCTGTCGTATGTTTCAAAGATTGACCTTTATAAATTTTATAAATACAAAAAAAAATGATTAAATAACTTCAACATCCCAATAGATTTTTATATAATTAAGGTTTGAATTACCTTGAAAATGAAGCAACAATACAACCAACTCCCTGAATGGAACATAATTTAGATCAACCATAACAAATACCAATAAATCCAATATTGACCTCTGGTAATTAAAGTTTTACAAAAAAAAAATTAAAGAAATGTAATAAAATTATTGAATCTTTTGAAAAGTATAAAAAAACATACCTGAACTTTAGGACTAAATCTATCCAATTGTTCAATTATTGTTGGTAAGACATTTAAAGATTCAATTAAGAAATAATTCGATTGATTTGATTTTAAAATCTCTGCAATAGCAACAACAATTTTTTGACGAAAAATATCAGGAATTTTTATGGAATCCGAAATTTTAAAATCCGATGAGAAAGGATAAAATGATGTATCTGGATATAACAAAGCAGAAATTAAAACTTGAAATGCTTTTTCATTGCGAAAAAGAGTTTCTATTAATATAAAATGTAAAGAAAGAAAAGAAATTAATTCAATAAGTTGATTATTTAAAATATTTAAAATATTATTAATAAAATATTTATTAATATAAATTTATGTATTCACTTACCATCATCATCCTCATTTTCAGTAGGCAATTGAAAATCTAAATCATTAATAATACATAATAAATTAATAAAATATCTTCATTATTAATATCTAATTATTAATGATTATACAAATTACAAATTAAAATAATTAAAATTAATATTCACCACTATGTTGATAAGGAGTTCCTTGAGATACAACGGGTTTCAATTCATCTGCACCGGCAAATACCAGATCTTCGACCATTGTTATTAATGTGTCCTAGAATAATAAAAAAAAAAAATTTATAAGTTACTTTCTAAAAAGAAGTTGATTATCTTATTTTCGCCGTACCTTTGACGTTACATTGTTTGTATCGAAAGGAGGAAATATAAGTAGATAAAATAAAGTCTCATAACCATTCATATTAATAAAGGACTCTAGAAAAATTGGTGACACGTGAAGAGCCCCCTTTCGTTCCAGAATTAATATACAATAATAAGTAAGGTCAAAAAAAGTTATTTTAAACAAACCAAAATCTCATATAATAAAAGATTATAAATTTATACTTGTATTAATTCTATAAGTAAAGATCCAGTATATATCAATTGTCCATTGTCAATAAATTTATTTCCTTCCATATTTATACTACTTTTTAATATTTTCATAAGAGTACCCATAATATCTTTGTTAACAAAATAAGTCACAACGTCTTGTGTGGCACAAGCGAAAAGTTCGACAAAAACTTCTAATACTCTAAAATAGATAATTCAACATTAAAAAAAGACCAACTAATATCAACTAATATCAATTTTTTTTTTAAAAAAATGAAATTTTGGTAATACCTTTCGACCCAAAGATTAATACCTGGAGATGATTGTTTCGTTATCACCATCGTAATTAATGAATATAACAAGTCTTGTTCCAACATTTGAGTTAAAGTTATTGAAATTGATACGAAATTAACAAGAATATCTTCCAAGATGTCTGCAATTACTTCCGAAGGAGCCATTTTCTGTGTATGATTTTCATCACCAAGATTCATTTGTGGATAATCAGCTTGTGAAGAAACTTCAACAAAACATTGAAATATCTCAATTAAGAGAGCGGGAAGGGAATGTGCCGACATAATCTCAAATATAAATTCCTAAATTGAATAATAATTATATCAATAAATCAAATATTATAGCGAAAATGTTGGTCTTATTATATTTTACAAAATTTTCTGTAATAGACTTGTGTGAAAAAGAAAACCCCCTCCCGATAATATAGAGTCAATTCAATAAATATTAAATTTAAATGATTACTACTTACAGGTCCATCGCATAATAAATTAATCGTCTTGATAATAAAAAATAATTTTGTCTCATCTGCCAACATCCGTAATATATCTTTATTACATAAAAAAAAAAAAATTAAAAAATTAACACTTATTCAAATCACAAAAAATAAAGAACCATTGAATTATATATTCTTAGTACCCTGACTAGCCTGTAATTTATTTTCTGAAGATAATGATTTTCGGATACTGTCAATTAAATATCTTGTTATGGCATCAGTAAAAATTTCCAAATCGTCCAAACTATAATTTTATGAATTAATATATATATATATATATATATATATATATAATTATATAATCTATTAGTAAAAAGATATAGAATTTTTTTTAATCAATTAATTATTTTTAAATTATTATAATTGTACCTTTCACCAAGCATTTCTGGATTTTCAAAAAAAATTTCAAAATATTTACGCGAAGTTGCTATTAGGAAAAAGATTCGATCCTAGATATACGTTTAAATATAATTTGGATATAAGTTTAAATATAAAGTAGGAAAGAATTTTGTTGTTAAGCAAATATATATCATCTTATTAAAATAAAAGATACCCATATTTTTAATTAATACCTTTTCATCAAAAGAATTTTGCCATTGTAGAAAAAGTGAATTTAATTCTTTTTGCTGCTCGGGCGGGATTCTAACGCAGCATCAAACCGAATTTCACTGAAGTTAAGAAAAGTCACGCGTTTTGAAAAAACTAACTGAAATCAAAAAACAAAGTACACAAGGTCGAATTGTAGAAAGACGCGTTCGATCATGGCATAAAATGATTTTTCTAGCTTAATAGAAGTATTTTAATTTTAAATTTTTTTGATATTTTCTATATTTTCTATACTTTCTATACTTTTTATATTTTATATATTCTATATTTTTTTTTATTTTTTTTTATTTTTTATATCTTCTATATTTTCTTTACAAAGTTATTCTAATCTATACTTCCAAAAGCCAGAAAAAGCAAATATTATTTCAAATAATAATAGCTTACTATTCGACCTGTGTAATGTCGCGAAACCAAGAGTATAAAATAGTTGAACTCACATTTTTCGCGGAGATTGATTATCTGATTTATTTCGTTCAGATATTTCGCCCACCACTCCATATAACAAGCTAGTTTTTCGTCTTGCTACAGTTATACGCGGATCTTTTGACGATCCAACACTAGATCTTCTACCGTATGGCTTGTCATGTTTTAGAGATGGTGTAGTTGTGGGAGGAGGAGCTGATCCTCCAAATATTGAAGAAAATGGTTGTGGTTTAAGTTGGCCAACAATTTTTGACCACATAATGTATAATTCACTAATTCACCGTTACTTGGGATTTGCTAGCGCCGAGGCAAATTCATAAAACGTTTGTAGTATAATAGTATAGCGCCAGTCATCTAATCCTAGCAACACAAATATTAGGATGTATTACCGGCTCTACGGGATTACGAGATAATCTTTGTCAAAAATTAGATCTTTTTTTATTTTTTTATTTCAATACTAATTTAACGCTTGATTTATAAAAACGAGATGAAATGCTGGAGTCTCGGGTTAAAAAATAAAATATTATCAAATTAATCAAATCATCGTTTGCGCAATATATTCAGTCAAATAATAAAAAAAAAAAATCAATCATATAATAATATCAATTTTCCACCCGCTGCACTAATCAAACAAACAATTATTCCGGATTAAAATGTCGTACAACGCAACTGTCTGGGAAATTTTCTATTATTTTACTTTTTTTTTACGCGAATTTGAGTTTCTTTACCATTTAATCAATTACAGCCTAGATAATACCTATTTTTTACTCCATTCGTCTCTTTGTTGCAAATTAAACATGCTTTCTCTTTATTAAACTTATAATAATTAAATTCTCGAAATTTCCGTGACCAAAATTAGGAAAATTGGTCATGATTAAAATATGTGTATATTAATTTGTATGAATTCTGGATTTAAATCATAAGCTGTATTAGCTCTACTAAATTCATGCGAAGCTTCTTTTCTCAGAAACAATTTTCGAGACTTACTGATAATTCAAGTTAGGTTAAACATACGTTATAAAATAGTCTACTAAATAATAGGGTTCACGGAATAAAAAAAAACCTATTGCATAACCTATGATTTGGTAACTGCCTTCACATACAACAGTATTCGAAACCAAAGTTAAAAAACTTCCACGAAGATGTGGAAAAGGTATATATTAATATTGTAAATGTTGGTTAGAATTATTTTCTTTTTAATCTTGAAATTTTTTTGACACAATTTTGTCTGGCAATTTATGATTTCCTTTTTTCTTATTAGCACCTTTAGACCTTCCAACAATTCTTCAAGATGAAAATACTGCCAGGATAGTCCTTTGTGCCATGAAGGAGTGTCCATTCCAAGATGACCCAGGGTTGGTAATCCAATGGGACGAAAGAGGATTCAATGATGTGCCAACTGCTCCTGGTTTTCGCAATGGCATACGCGGTCAAACAAAGCAAGTTCTTATTAACCACTTTATCACAAATGGTGCTACTGATATTTATGATTTAAATTTTTGTTTTTATGTTTAAAAATCCAGATAAACTTGCTAATTGCAATTCCTGCATGGTAAGAGAAATTTCATTCAAATACCATGGTTTTCCTTTTCTAATAAAGGGCCAGGCATCAACCAGTCATTTCAGATGTTTGCAGTGCAATTTGTAGAATTGATAGGGAAACAAATACTCAATACACGACCGAGCGATTCCTTCATGCCTTTAACAGATAATTTCTTAATATGATAATGCATATTTATAACGATCTCGCTTTTTAATATTCAGTAATGTAACTTATTAAATAATTAATAAGTTTTTCCAAAACGGGCTTTGTGTTTCGTAATGAGCCAATCAATACATGTAATAATTTATAATGTTTCGACAAAATAAATTTTATTTATAAATAATGAGACATATATTAATTATTGCCAAGGTTTTGATTACATATTAAAGTCCAGAGCTAATAATATCATGTACACATTTTAATGATTCTGGGTCAAAGTGAAATGAATCTTTATCTTTATCTTCTCGTTACTCTGCAAAGTAGGTCTTGTGGGAATAAATTATAGTAATATTTTGCATCATCATCATCAGAGAATATCACATTCATATTGAACCTATCTTTGTTAAAATTAAAATCTAAAGATATAGTAAATATTTCAGGTGAATTTTTACTTATCTCAATTTCCGATAATACCTTCAGTTGGTTCGTTCCTGGTGTAATATTTGAGTTAGAAGTTTGTCGTTAATCAAGTGACTAGCTTAATTTTATCGATCCCAGCACCTTTTCTCCAAAAAAATTAAGAATTTTTGATTCGAATCCGCAAATTTCCGAGTAACACTAGATAGATATTTTAGAATTTCTTTATATATCATTGACCTTGCTGTCTTTTCTTTAATCTTTCCATCTGCCGTCATATTTTTAACTTTATTTTCAATTTCAAGGAATAATGATACCAGTAAAGGATTTCTTTTAAACTATATTTAATAGCCTTTTCAAACCAGTAAGCTAAACGTTAGGTAGAATCCTCAATTGCTTTCTTCGAGGATTGCTTATCATCTATCTCAATATATTCCGCTATAACGTAAAATCTAGCTTTAAATCATATAATAATTCCAATCAATAGTTTCTGAAAGTTTTGATCATAACGGTTTATGTCACATGACGAATTGGATCGTGATAAATTATTATCCAAAGATAAGTTTGTGTGTGTGTGTGGATGCTTTTTCTCCCTATTTTTTCGCTTATCGTATTACAAATGCTTTCCTTATTTTGTATTTCCAGAAATCATTTTTAATTCTGATGATATAGCTTTTATAGGGATGTGCTATTCTTTTCCTGACATAGTGGTCGATCCATGGATTTTCACGGATAGCTGGATATCCGGATCGGACCCACTACCCAGTGAAATATTGAGTTGTACAAAATTTTAAAATTTAATTACCTTTTCCTTATACAAAGAGAGAATCAAAAAATATTAGTTATTATTATTACTAACGAGATGTCAAACTTGAGCAATGATTCAATTGCAGAATTTGGAAAACGAGTTGCTAATCAACTAGTCATACCTCGCCCTATTATAACAAATCATAATAATAGTAATAATAATTCATCTAATTCGAAATCTATTACCTCGGACGTCGCAGGAGGGAAAAGGAAGACAAAAAAGCCTGGTTGGCATAATTTTGTCTTCACCCCTAATAATAATATTTATTATTATTATTATTATTTTATTAAAGTGAATAGAACGAAATAACTTATTTTTTATATAATGCATTCGTCTAAATAAAATATACTGTAGTCTATTCACAACCGAATGATACAGGAGTTTTTAGGCATACATTGAGTCAACTTCATAATGTGATTCGTTTCCTTAAGGTATTTTATAAATATATATTTCTAATATTCTAATATTTCTAATATATTTAACTAAAATCTTTTTAAAAAAAATCTTATAAATAGGAAAAAGTGGATGTTCCTCAAACGGCGGAAGATCTAAAAGCCAACAAAATAGCGGATATCAATACAAATAAACAATTATATGACTTAATGATTAGAAATGAGAAAATAATTTATAATAATATTGATCGAACATTCCAATATAAGGTGGTTATAATAATAATGATAATATAATAATAATAATAACAATTTAATGATGATTAAATTTTAACATTTAATGTGAATGTTTTATTATAGCCAGAATATGCTATTAGATCAAAAGAAGACTTGTTAAATCTTTTGAAAGAAAGACAAGAAAAAGTTGGTGTTTCGCGCGGAATGCCATACAAAGAACTTGATGATTGTATTGATTTGACAAATGCTATAATGGTTGGTTTTCGTTTGAGAATTATTTATTTATTCATCAATTATTATTCATTAATTAATTAATAAATATTATTTATTTGTTTAGGAGTTAGAAAATGAAGGAAAGATTATGGTCATACGTTTAATGAAAGATAGTTCTCCACGATTATTGTATTGGAATGATCAAAGATATAATACTCCTATGGATGAAGGTAAAAATTGCTGTTATTAATGATTATTACTAATAATTACTAACAATTACACTAATGATTACTGGTAATGTTGATATTAGAATTTGTAGCTATGTTTAATAGTGTTAAAGTTCCAGATGAAAGTGATTTAAAGAAATCACTTGAAGATGGTAAATGATGATAATAATAATAATAATTATTATTATTATTTTGTTATTTGTTGCTAATAAATATTTCTCTCTATTTTCTTTCATTGTAGTTGGATTGCAAACAGTGTCTGTTCTTGAAAATAAAGTTAGACCTGAGGTAAATAATAATAATAATAATAATAATATAATAATTAATTAATTATACATTAATTACACAAATTTAATCAATAATATTTATAGGACAAACCTAAACAAAGGAAAAGAAAACAAACCAATAGAAAAATCAAAATCACAAATACTCATTTGGAAAATTTTCATATGCCAACAAAGTCATAATTTACTATTATTAATAGTTAATATAGATTGGCAATAATAATAATACAAATTGGAAATAATAGTAACAATTGGGATAAATATAGAAAAAAAAACAATTGGGATTAAGTTTAATAATTGAAAATAATAATAACAACAATTGGAAATAATAATAATAATAAATAAATAGAGAGAGAAGGTACATAATAATAATATTTCTTTGAAAAAGAATTGTGTTATTTTATAAATGTGAGGACAAGTCACAACAAATTATAGAAGTTAAAATTTAAGTAACTTAAAATTTTTTGAAATTCTTGAAATTTGTTTTTTACTTAAATTAAAAAAAATATTTTCAACTCTGCTTGCATATTAAATAATAATAAAAATTTGTTAATCATAATCAAAAAATTTTACATTTCCAATTTGGAATATCAAATAAATTAGTTATTGTTGAAATTCATATTTTAGATAATAGTTTTGACATATAAAACTCTTTATTTTTATAAGTAAATACTAAAAATGTTAAGTAAATTTAAAACTATAAATTAAAAGTTTCTTTTCATTTATGATTTTTTGCTTTCACTAAATGAACCGAGAGAACAGTAAACACTTAAATGTTAATTATTTAATTTTAAGATAAAAAAGTTTAGATGTGTATCATTCTTTTAATTTAGAATCAATAGGTCTAATATTTTTACAGAAAATACTTGGCTTTCAAGTTACTTAGTAATGTTTTTTGATATTTACTTATTAAAATAAAAAGTTTTATATGTAGCAATAATGATGAATTATTTTTGATTTGTAATTTATAAAATATTTTTCTAAAATTATATAACAAATGAAAAATTGTCAAAGAAACAAATTGATTATATCATGAAGTGTATCTTATAACTTTTAAGCTAGATATAGTAATTTGGCACTATAGCACTAATAGAAAATTTAATTTAAAAAAAAAATAATTTTTATTTTTTTACAATTAATAAATTTACAAAAATAATATCTGCTATGAATTTTAATTATTATATAACTGTAATAAAAAATAGCTATCTCTAATAAAAATAGCAACTCCTAATAAAAGTAACTACCTTTAATAAAAGTAGCAATATTAATTTCAGATTGCAACAATTTTTATTATAAAATTCAAGATAATAATTGGGTAGCTATCTTATAGGCCTACATTCTACCTCAATTCAAAAAAAAAAAATATTAACAATAAAATTTTGCCAATTCTATTATTAATATTTCTTTTTCTAAATTTGAATGATATGCAGATTTATAAGTAACTACTTTTGTAAAAATTTGAGAGTTTCTACCAGCATCATTAATTTGAATTATAAAATACTTGTATAAAAATAACATCAATATTATTATTAAATGATGCAAAAAAATGTAAAGGAGAGTACTTTAATATAGTTTATATCAACATTGTCATATCTATACTTTGGACTTTTGTACCAATGTGTATTTTATTCACTTCAAGTTACAAACAATCAGTATATGACAATTTTTAATCTTTGAAAAAATTGTTGTTTTAAAATAAATCATTATATTATCATATAATATTTACAAAATTAGTTAATATAAGTTACTTGTAATCAATTATGAATCTGATTCAAATTTCACTCCATCACTCCCAGTATTTTTGTGTCTTCAATCTTTGTAATCTCATGAGATTTTTGTTCTTTATCCTGTTTAAAGAACATTTCCAAAGTTTGATCACTCTTAGTAACATCATCTATAGATTTGTCTTCTTGTCTTTATTTGAATTAATTTTATCAAATGCTGATTTGTGAATAGGTGAAATAATGATATCAGCTCCTTTTTATTTAAAATGTTAAAATATAGAGATAATCAAAATTGGTAATATAAGAAAAGATAATTATCAAAATTTTCAAATTTTCAAAATAAGCTTTTACTTTTCAAACTTCTTGATTTTCAAACCAAACTAGATAAAAAATTCAAAAAAAGGGACTTAAAAAATCAATATGTATTGGATGAGTATTTACCATCTGGTGTTAATCCTTCTGCCACATCATAATAATATGTTCCATTCTTTTTAATTTCATTTACTTGTAAAATTGATCATCAAATCCTGATATACACTTGCAAACACTTTCAAGTGTTTCTGTTTTGGGATTATAAATCATAAGTAATACTGGACTCCGCCATCTAACTTTTCTTCCATTACCATGCCAAGCACTGATTGGTTTTGTTTAACAATAATAAAATATTTGAATAAAATATATTTATTATTAGATAAAAACAAATAATTGGTAAAAATTAATTTAATAGATTTGTTAAATTGAATTGATATATAGAATGTAATTACCACAAAATCTCTAATACCATTAATATAATCTTTTTTACTTTCAACCAACTTTCAATTATTTTATCTTATTGGAAAATCATCATCATCATCATTAATATTATTATCATCATCATTATTATTATTTTTGTTGTTGTTGTTGTTGTTATCATTAGAATTATTAGAATTATATTAGTAAAAAATAAGATTGTTGATTCTTTGATATACAAAATAAAAAAATACCATTAGGATTAGATTAGACATGAACTTGGTTCAATAACTAGCCAACAAATTCATTCTCTGATTTTTTTTTCTAAACTCAATGGGGATCATCTAATACTTTAACCATTATTCCTCCACACCCTATCTCTGTAGAATTTTTAAAGAACTCCTGAATTTATCACTTTCCATAATACCAGATGAACCGAATGTTCCAGATGATGATAATGGTTTAATGCTCGAGCGAGAGCAATCATAGAAGTCGTTCTTACTGCACCAATCCATAAATTTTGTATTAAAGTTCTAGTCAAATATCTAATTTCTTCACCTTTACATGATACCAATAATTTTGTAACTAAATAGTTTTTTTGTTTTACTGTTCCGGAACCTTTTAATTTTAATATTGAACAAAGGGTATTATAAACACCATCAATAGTTAAAGATGTCGGGTCAATTAAAGTTCGAACAGAAACTTTAGCAGCATAAGCCACATCACCTAATCACCATATCGATCATAATATATTTTTAATTTTTGGGAAGAACATCCTGATATTTCGGAAATAACTTTATTTAAAATATTTGATCCAATCCCTAATTCCATTCCCTTCATAAGAGGGAGTTATTGGATTTGATGAAAGCCAAAAGCAGGTAACAGTAAAATAATATTCCGTAACATATTTGTTAAATAATTGATAATCTTAATTCTACTTTTTGTTTTAGCAACTAAAGAAAATGTATCAATTAAAAAACTATAAGGTACTTTTGAATCGTTGGTTCATTTAAATTTAATTGGATCCAATTCCAAAATGTCTTTGTCAATTGACATAATAGTATTATTATTATCATTATTATCGTCATCATCATCATCATCATCATCATCATCATCATCATCATTATTATTATTAGCCATTAAGATGGGTGATTTGTTATTCTTGAAAACTGATTTTCCTTTCATTTTATCTGATGCATTATTAATAGTATTAATAATATTATTAGCATTATCAAAATTTGAATCATCCAACTTTGAACCATTCACAGACTTTCTTTTCTCTTTTTCAGCATTATCAATATTGTCAACCTCGTCAACCTTGTCAGAATTGTCACGCTTATTTTTGGTCTCCAAAATAATGCGTTTCTTTTTTAGTGTTTTTAATGTTTTTGGTGTTGATATTAGAAACTTCCGTTTTTGTCGCTTTTGTGGTAAAAGTAGCTACACTCTCGACACTATTGACATTATTATTAAAGTAAAATTCTAAATTATATTGTTTATTATTATTTGTCGCGAAAAATTTCTGAGAGTTGATTTCATGACATTATTTAATGAGAATAATAACCATAAAGAATTTAAGATGATTGCACGTGTTGTATGCATAAGAGATCACTTTTATGCATTTGATAAAATTGAATTATCACATGATAATTTTATAAATAATTAAATTGTAATAATTACATAAAAATAAAATCATTTTTACCTGTTAATAATTTATTAAGTTTAGCAACAGATAAATCAATAGTATTATCTTCACCATCAAATCACCTAGATTCACCTAATAGTAGGAAAATATAGAATAATATGGTAATATGATTGTTAGAAATTAGTGTGCCAAATATCAGGTGACAAATATTGTTTTCACAGGATATTTAATAAAAATCAATATTCGAATAGTGTGACACACAGTGATGAATACACCTAACCATATATATAGGTGGTAAAATATACCTCATCTGAATTCTTTTATCTATTTGTACACTTATTTCGCTATGATAGAAAGTCATCCGGAAATAGAATCGGATGAATAAAGCCTGCCGGATTATATATAATCCGTCGGATTGATGGCTTGATCATCCGCAGACCACAACTCTAACCTAAGTTCTATTTTTTCCGGATCTAGATATCGAGATAATCAGAGAGCAAATAAAAATATTTAAGTTAAAGAAAATATAATTGCTAAGAATAGCTATAGAAAATTCCCAAATTAAATAAAAATAGACGGTTGATTTTGATTAGTGAAAACTAATAAGTGTTTTTAATAGATTTTAAATTTTTATGAGATTTCTGTAATACATGGAATAAGCTTTGCCTTAAAAAGCAAGATTATTACTCAATTAAAGTTAATCTGATGCCTGTGATATTATTACAAAATTTAAATAAAGAATTCGTTATATAATAAAAAATATTCCAAGTTAAAAACAGCGAACAATAAATAATAATAGATAATAATAATTATTTTTTTTACAGTACTACGTGATTTTTAATACAAACAAAATTAATTATCTATTACATTAATTGTGACACAATATAAATTTTTTTATATAAATATTAGTTTTTTTTTGCTCAAAAGTCAACTTTTCAAAATGTCAGTATCTTCGCTCGCTCCACCAGACAATTCATCTAGGCCAAATTCTTTTATCACTCCGGAAAATCCTCTGCTTGACCATTCTCACCTCAAACCCGGTCATAGGGCGTCCTTACTTTCTTATTCACAAACGCTTGAACTATATCGTCTAAATGCTAAAAAAACCAATGACCCAAATATTCAATTTGAGTTTGCTGCCTTTATGGTAGATGCCTCAAGAACGATGAGTGAAGAGGACGTTAAACAAAGGGACGAAATTGTCAAAGAAGGTCTATCGTTATTAAAAAAACTTGCTGATAAGAGTCACGCACAATCACAATATTACCTTGCAGACTGTTATTCTAATGGTATAGGAACAACAAAAAATAAACCGGACTTTGATAAAGCTTTTCCTTTATTTGTTCAAGCCAGTAAACATGGTCATCCCTCCGCCGCCTATTGCACTGGTGTATGCTATGAACACGGTCGGGGTTGTCGTAAAGATTATGCGAAATCTTTACAATTTTATAGGTAAAATTCCCAATTAGATCACCTTTTGCAAATACAAATAAAATCATTTACCTGAAATATGCAAATTTTTTTTTTTAGAAAATCAGCATCTGCTGGTCATTCTGGAGCAATGTTTCGATTGGGTATTGCAGAATTGAGAGGTGAATGTGGTTTATCAAAGAATCCTCGTGATGGTGTTAAATGGCTGAAAAGGGCCGCCGAGTCGGCATCTGAAGAATTCCCGCATGCTTTACATGAATTATCTGAACTTCATGAAAGAGGTGTTGATAATGTTTTATATGTTGATATAGAGTATGCCGTTCAATTACTTACAGAAGCTGCTGATTTAAATTATGCTCCATCCGCTTTTAAATTGGGCGAATGTTATGAATATGGAAAAATGGGTTGTCCTAGAGATGCAGCACTTTCCATCCATTATTATACCATTGCAGCTCAACAAGATCATCCTGAAGCTTGTTTTGCATTAACAGCTTGGTATTTGGTGGGAAGTCCCGGAGTTTTACCTCAAAGTGATACTGAAGCATATCTTTGGGCAAAACGTGCAGCAGAGAAAAGTCTTCCAAAAGCTGAATATGCTGTGGGATATTTCACGGAAGTAGGAATTGGAGTTAAAATAGATCAATTAACAGCAGATATGTGGTATAGAAGAGCTGCTGAGCATGGCGATAAACGAGCTCAACAAAGACTAAAGGGAGTTCCAATCGATGAAAAGAAACCAAAGCGCGATGATTGCATAATCTGTTAAAATTATCATTATCTTTTATATTTTTTTATTGGAATTAATAACTAACAAAGACAATTACAAAAAAAAAAAAAATTTCCTTATAAAAATGGTTACGATAAAATAATAATGTACAACAAGAATATTCGAAATATTCATATCTTCATATATTAATAAAAAATTAAACAAAAAATAAAACGGTTTGCCCTCAAAACGATCTACAAAAAAAAATACCGTGATTTTTCGGGGTCAATTATAAATATGAAAATCATGAGAATGCATTATTTTTGAAATTATGTAAACTATGTCTGAACAAGTGCTTACTTCTAAACTAATTAACGCAAATCCCACAATTTATACACCCTCAAAAACTTCTCATAGAGTTCTAACAGAACAAGATGAGAAGGAGGATATCGAAGATTTGATTGATGCTCAGGAAGTTTTTGGTAAGCTTCTTTTTTCAAACCATTGATTTTGAAATTTAAATATTATTATTAAATACTTTTCTACCAAATCGTAGATTTAATTCGTTCAGTTACAGATCCTGAGCACCCTTTAACTCTCGAAGAATTAAATGTAACTCAACTTGAACACGTAACAGTAAACGATAAAGACAATAGAGTTTCTATTGAATTCACACCTACAATACCACATTGTTCTATGGCTACATTAATTGGTTTGTGCATTCGTGTGAGATTATTGAGAAGCTTACCAGAAAGATTTAAAGTTGATATTATGGTTAGAAAAGGTACTCATCAATCCGAACAGGCTGGTATGTAAACAATTTATGTAATTTAAATAAAATATTATTATTAAATATTAATCGGTTAACTTTTTCCCTTATAGTGAATAAACAATTAAATGACAAAGAACGAGTGGCAGCCGCTTTGGAAAATACACATTTACTAGAAGTAGTGAATCAGTGTTTATCGACTGCCGGCTTTCGTGGTGAGCCTATTATTCGTTGAAATGTATATAATCCATAAATATATTATTTTTTTTTATATGATCCAAAGAGATCAAATGATTCGAAATTTATTATTTCGTATTTGGTCTACATTGAATTTAAAAATAAAACTATTTGCTCTTGAATGCTTTATACGTTCAAAGTTATTTTTAAATAAAAAAATTGAAAATTTTATAATTATTCTAAAGTCCACAAAACAATTCACGAATCTTGCGTGAATGTATAAAAAAAAATAATAAATAAATCTCATTTTTTTATAATTTCTATTTATGGATAATGGTTAAAATCGTCGCCCAGAATTGTCAAAATTATTATGCTGTTATGGATAATTCCAAAGAGAACATCAAATTCAGGATCTATATGGTGGGTTCACTAAACTTGTCGTACTATAATTGACAGAAATTATCAATTAAAAGGACAATTGGGGAGAATTAACGGAAAAGAAAGAAATCTTTTGAATACAAACCTAGAAGCAGCTTTGTTATCTATCGATTGTAAAAATGAATTTATATCTGCTTTTGGTTTCTTTTTGCGTTTCTTCCCAGCTCCATTACCTAATGGAACCATATTTATCGATTCTAAATCAGATGTTACCGATGTTTCATGTTCCGAGGAATCATTCATTTGTTGTGCTATTTTTTTTGGATTTTTTTTTATAAATTAATAAATAATACAAATAATAAAATAATAAAATAATAAAATAATTAAGATTTTACCTAGTGTATCCCTTAAATTTTCTACTTTAATTGAAGGTTTTGTTAAATCTCCTGAATTATCTTCTAAAGTCATAATAAAAGGAGTAAAGGATATCCGCGGTTTATCATCTTCCATCATTCTACTTGACCTAATTTTATATGCTTCCTTCTTAATATCATCAAAACCTTCTTCAGGTTTCCATTCTGTCATCAATTTGTCTTGCAGTTGTTCTCCGCCAATATCCAATAATTCTTTATGTTGACATAAAATTGGAACAATGACTTGACGATCCAACCAGATATCAATAGGTTGCAGAAGATGATTGTTTGAATCAAAAATTTCATCTTCAAAAGATTTAGATGTGTCTACATTATTAAGATCATTTTCAGATGAAGTTGACTTAATATATGTCGACCATTGATGTTTTTCCATACGCTTTGATTGAACCTGTTGTATTACCAAAAAAAGTTAATTCAATTTTGAATTATAAAATATAGATTATATAAAAAAAAAAAAAAAAATACTTGCTTCTTCTGCGTATTTTTGTAATTCTGGAATATCCAAAACTGCTGCAATATCGCGGAAATAAAGTACAATAACACTTGCCAATGCTCGTTGGTGAGCAAAACCTGAAAGGTTCTCTTCTTTTGCTTCAGACTGAAAAAAAATGAAGAAATAAAAAAATTCAGACTCAAAAAATTCTGAAATAAAAATTTAAAAATTATTTTTTTTTTCACCTGTAATTTGAAAACTACAGGAATGCCACGAATTATTTGATCAGCTCGAAATCGAACCAATAAAGCACGTAATAATGTTAATAATGCCACATGATCAGCGGGTTGCGAACTTTTCGAAATTGCATATTGATATAGTGACAGATGAAGTGTATTTAGAAAATGAATCGCTGGTTGATTGAAATATGTTAACTACAAGAAAAATAAAATAAATAAAACGTATAGAAATATTTTACAATTTTTTTTTTTTTTTTTTAAAAAAAAAAAAAGATGTTTTCAATATATATAATCTATATACCTGAGTTGAACCAATCTCCTTTGACTCTTGTGGCATATCTCCATTATCCAAAAACTTTGAAAGTACTTGAGCAAATGCAATCCTTACATCTATAAATAAAGAAGAAATAAACCTTAATTAACTATTAACCGAATAACTGAATAATTAATATAATTCTATCAGAATTAAATATTAGGATTAAAACTTACTCAGATTTTCATCCATGCAAAGGCCGATCGAATTATGAAATATTTCAACCGGTACGTCACACCTCGTCATTTCTGAATGCCTCAATTCAGCATCTTTATTTGTTTGCACAACGACATCCAAACACTTTAATAATGAATTACGTAAATCAGATAATGGTATTCCTTCGTCAATGAAACTTTGATTGCTACCACCAACTCGTTGAGAAGATTGAGAAAAATCTAATATATCAGATTGCAAACATAAATGTTGAATAATATGTTCCACAATATCACTAATTTGGTTAGCATAATAAATATGAGTTGCCAATCCACCTATTGATTAATAAACAATATAATATTGATTGATTAATAAACAATATAATATTGATTGATTAATAAACAATTTAATGATTTTATAAAATAGTAATTAAAAATATTAAATAAAGATTATATAATTTTTTTTTAAACTTTTGTAATCACCAATGCAAGATATAAGTCTTTGACTAATAAATGTATCTAAATCATGAGATTCTTCAACATTTTCGTCGTTTGCATTCTTCAAAGAATCTTTTAATAAACGAAGTAAACAATCCAAAACTTCTAGTGTAGACAATCCTACTATGGTAAAATCGCTATTCAAAATAGATGATAACATTTCGACAAGGGTAGCTTTCTTTTGCACGGAATTTGAATCATCTGACAAATTTTCAAGTTGTCCTATTATATCAGAAACTAGAGCATTACGTTCCTAATATATTTAATCCATTTAATATATTTTAATATATTAGATGATAATTAAAATTGGTAAAAAAAGAATTAAATTAAATAAAATAAATACCATTAATAAATATTTAAATAAATATGAAAATTATTATTAAAATGAAATTATAATTTATTACCTGGAGAGAAGAAAGAATAATCAAGATTAAACTTATTCCGAAAGAACTTGGCCTCCAATTATTAGTTTCATCCAAAAAATTAAAAGTGGGCTCTAAATAATAATGTAAGTTGGAGGTATCTGACTTTTTGTATAATTGTTTCAAACATTGATATGCAAGATTTGCATTATCTTCAGCTGAAGTAGTTGTGATATTAAGGGAAAATCGACGCGACCGTGAAGAATCATTATTGGTAGGCTCTTTATCTATATCTCTATTGGAAATTAAAATCCAATAATTTTGAATAATTGTTAAACAATAGGATAATTTATCTAAATAAAAAAAAAAAAAATTCAAAAAAGATATTGCAATCTAAAATTTAATATTTATCCACAAGATTAATCGGAATTATAATATATTATTACTTTTTTTGTAAAGTTTCTAAACTAATATTTTCATCAGACAAATTGTGTAATACTGCTGGAACAATATATTGTAATTGAGTTTGAGCATTAGTCGCGCGTAAAGCTTCAGATGTAATAACCCCTTGAAGAGCATGAAGTCCAATAGACCGATACCTACATTTATTAAATAATCAGAAATTGCTTAGAAAATGTTGTTCAGGAAAATACTCTCAAGAAATTAATAAATAATATAAACTAAATACGGACCTCCATTCAATATTTAAATCGGACTCTTTACATATAGAATATTGCGCAAATGATAGAATTAAATTTTCATAGATTTCAGTAAATTCTGTATCAACACCAAGTGTGGACCCATCATGATATGAACAGAAAGTAATAAACTAAATATTTAAGAAATATTATTTATTTTTTTTTTTTTTTGAGTAGAGTAAAAAATATATATATATATATATAATATATTTTGTCAGAGATAAAAAATTTACCACAGAGGCAGCACGAGAGACGATATCAATATCATTTGTACTCAGTGAAGCCAAAATAATTTTGAGGACATTCTTCGAGAATAAATTTAAATTATAATTACAGGAATCCAAAAGAGCTTTAACGATTTGTAAAGAAACTTCTGTATCCCTTATATATTTGAATTTTTTTTAAAAAATATACATTATATTAAAACTTATTTTTATTATATTTTATTTTATAATTTGTTTTTTTATCAACTACCAACTTACAGTTTTTTTCGCTTACGAACATCAGTAGAAACCCTTTTATCCAAATACACACCACACTTTGTAAGTTTTGCTGGCTTTGAGTTTGCATAAAATATGAGATAAGAAAGTTCACTTGATTTGGGACCCGTTTCTCCAGGTCCGGTAGGATAACAATTGTTTATAAGGGTTGCATGTTTAATCCAACCTTTACAAACTCCAGAACAAGCCATATCTGTCAATGAATCGATAAAAAAAATTTAAAAGTGGAAAGAAAAATGTTCTCAAATAAAAGGTATAAATATAAAAGAGTGAGCTTTTTAG
This sequence comes from Diversispora eburnea, assembly GCA_910592015.1. Taxonomy (NCBI): domain Eukaryota; kingdom Fungi; phylum Glomeromycota; class Glomeromycetes; order Diversisporales; family Diversisporaceae; genus Diversispora; species Diversispora eburnea. The sequence continues at coordinate 21,774 of CAJVPK010000221.1, read as the reverse complement.
ATAGCAACCAATTTTTTCTTGTGAGTGGTTTTTTTGTGCGCAAATCATATGGTAAAATGCAAGTTTGTATCACAAACGTAATGTTATTATATATAATGATATAATGCTAATCATAATAACAATAATATTCTCATTTTAGTAATCGAATTAAAAATAAATTTTAGTTAATGAAAGTAGCAAAGCCACGTTTGTCTAAAAAAAAAAGTAGCAAACCATTCTTGGAATTTTCTTTGAAAATAAATAAATGTAAATAAATGTATACTGGACTTCAAATTTATAATATTTCATAGATGATCAATTTCACGTGACAAATTTAATAAAATCTTATTGGCTATAATTTCAAATTTTATTCAAAATATATATTGCAAAATATTAAAAAGAAAATAAAAATAATTTTTTTTTTTTATAATTTTCGGAAAATGATTTTTTTTTTTTTGAAAAATAAAAAGTAAATTTGAGAAAAAAAAATAATATAATTACGAGCATCCTTTCTAATTTACCAATTATTATAATACCTCAAAATCTAAATATTACGAGAATCCTTTCTCATAAACAAATTATTAATTTTACTACATTATTATTATAATATCCCGCAATAAAATATAAAATATTACGAGATTCCTCTAATTTTAACTTTTGATACATTATTATAAACTAAAAATTTTTTAATTCTGATATATATATTATAAACTAAATTTTAATTTTGATATATTATATTATTATAAAATCAATTCTTCATTAATAAAATTCTTCATATAACCAAATTTTTTTTTTTAAATTAACTGCATTGAGTTACCACGACTAACTGAATTATTTAAAACTAATTTACCGAACAAAAAATCATGGTTAATTTAAGTTTTAAAAATGTTGATCTCATTTTAAGAAGAAAATAATAATTCGAAATTATATTTACCTTCCATCGGTTATTGCAAATTGTACATGTGACGAACGTAGTCATCGGTTCGTCAGCACTACGAGTCTATATATATATGTGAAAGAATAAAAATTAGATCTCATTAAATAAAAAATGAAATTCATCTAAACACACACTTGTTGAACAAGTGTTATATACATTACCTGCATCTGATAATATGTGCACTTTCTATTCCCGCACTTCCCGCAACGGAACATTTCGGTCTCAGCCTGGGCAGGCCCTGCAGATCGAGCTTTGAAAAGATTGGCTTCTTGGATTTCCTTGTCTTTGGCCTTTCGATCATCCGAGACCATTTCCTATATTTACAAAACAAACCGATTAATTAAAAATAAGAGAATCAAATAAACGATATAAAATTATATTATTATAAATTATACTTTACCTCCTTCGACATTGTGCAAAAGGTATCGATAGGTAATTCTCCATTCATGATCTTTCTTCGAAGGTTAGGATTATTTTTATCTCTGAGATTTGAGATTAAACCCCGAAGTTTGTCGCGGTAACATTGGCTTGGGACCCCACGAAATTGTTCGAAAACGGTTTCTTCAATTCCCGTTGCTCGTACAGTGAGGGTCTCGGATTCTATATCTATATATTATAGTTTATGAAATATAAGTAAATGAATTAATGAAACAACCGAATTCCAAATATATATATATATATATATTGAAATATATTGAAATACTTACCAGCCCCAGCATCAAAGGACATTGCATCATATAACAATGCTATGCATCGGTCACGCACATCGACACCTGTGGTCCATTTGACTTTATCGGATTTGAATGTTCGTTGCTCGTTTGATTTTTCATTATCATTCGATGAAGAAGTTGTCGCTTGAGATTGAGGGGAAGTCATCGAACTTGTGGAGCTTGGGGATGCTATATTAGGGCGAGATTGAGAATTTGGTCCGACTTTATTATTAGGGCGAGAATATGGTCCGGCGTTATTATGAGGGCGAGCAGCTAGATCAGATTTAATAGGACCAGTGCGAGATGATGATCCAGAAGTATTTGAACGAGAAGATAGACCAGCAACAGCATTTGTGCGAGTAGGTTGAGAAACATTAGCTTTGTTGAGATTTGAACGAGATGATGAATCGGAGATAGAATTTGTGCGAGTAGGTTGAGTAGTAGCTTTGTTAATATTTGATCGAGTAGTTTGACTAGTGACATTATTTGGACGAGTGGTTTGAGCAGAACCAGCAACATTATTCGGTTGAACAGCACGAGCGATATTATTTGGTCGAGTAGTTTGGGTAGCACCAGCGACATTATTTGGACGAGTGGTTTGAGCAGCACCGGAAACATTATTTGTAGATTGGGCAACACGAGTGATATTATTTGGTCGAGTAGGTCGAGAGGGACTGGTTGAAGTATTATTTGGACTAGTCGTATTATTTGGGCTAGCGCTATTATTTGTACTAGCACCAGGAGATGCGCCAGCGGAATTATTGGGGTGAGAAGCTGGTCGAGCGTTATTATTAGGACGAGTAGAAGGTCCAGCGTTATTAGGAGACGGTCCGGTTACTATTGCGCCTTTCCACTTCTTCACTAATTCTTTAGCAAGTAACGAAACATCTTTATTTGGATGCCCCCTTTGCTTTCCAACAACAACACCAATCTCGGTTCTCTATATGCCAATATATATTTTAAACCACTTTCGAAATATAACACAATACAATATACAATAATTTTAACAATACATACCTTTAATAAATCCTTCGTTACAATAGCCTCTTCTTTTAAGCGGTTCATGATATCAAGAACCATCTTAATTTCGCAATAAAGAATTAAAATACGTTACCATACGAATGTATTATAATTTATAATAAATTGTTGATTCGTAACCATCTAGATTCGTATGCCAATTCCAATGGCTTATTCGTAATATTTGGTTTTGATAATTTATGGCTTCAAAGCCTCAAAAGCGATTAAATATTTACCGGAGTTCTATTTTCCTTGACAGATTTTAACAAAGCTTTCTTGGCATTGACAATATCTTCGAATGTCATGACTCCCATAGTTGACGAATTGGAGGAAAATAAAATTTAAAAATTTGTAATTTGTAATTTGTAGATTGGATTTAGACGAAGGAAAATTCCGAAATTGTAATAACGTTAGTTATTATATTATAATTTTTAGGAGAAAAAATTTAGAAATTTCAATAACAGTAGTTATAGTATTTGGTATTAATAGTATTTCTTCTACTGTAAAAATATGTAAAACAAGTGTATTCGATATTGGCCTTTGACCGATCCTTTTTTATAATAAATGTTATAAATGTCCTCCGCTATGCTCCGGACAAATAATTTTCCGATCACGTGCGTATAACTGGCACCGGCAATTTAAACGAATTTATGATTTTTTTTTATAAATAATCAATAATGACCATAATTATATATAAAGTTTTTAAAATATAATTAAATCTCAAAAAGATGCTAAGTAAACTTAAAGATAAGAATAAGTTACATTTATTACAAAAATTAAATTTGAATTTTAAAATTTATAAATTAAGAAAATAATAATTATTTTAATTTTTAAATTTCAAATATTAATTATTTTTTTATTTAATGAAATAAGTTCAAAAGTTTTACAAAAATGTAATTTATTTTTATCTTTAAATAATTAAAAATTTTATTATGATTATAATTACTAATTAATATTACTAAATTATATTATAAGTATTTAATCAGGTGGTAGGTTGTGAGCCCGTCTCTTATGAATTAGTCTGAGTCTCATCTTTTCAAACAAACATTAGAATAAGTTGTGTATTTTATATTATGTAATCTTATGTAATGTAAAAAACTTTCTCTTTTTCTAATTAATAAATTTGAAGCAAGATCTCATTGGAACAAAAAAAAAAAAAAACTATAAGTATTTAATACTAATATAATTATTAGTTAATAAAAATAAAATATATAATTAAAATTTTATATAATTATAATTACTAATTGATATTGTTAAATTAGATTAAAAGTATTTATGATCATCAATTTCATATATAATATTTAAATAATAAAAAATTATTTTGTATATAATAAATATCAAGTAATAAATATAATATAACAAATATATTTTTTTTTATAAAAAATTTTTAAATTCTTAAAATATCTAATAAAAAATTAATATTTAAAAAGTATAGCATATAATAATAAATATATATTCTTGAAAACTTTAATTTCTGTATATAAAATAAAATATTTAATATCATTGATATAATATAAAATTTTTATTATTAATTATTTTTAATTTTTAAGAATTAATTTTTTAATAATTATTAATTTAATTATTATGAAATTAATATGTTTATTCTTTTTAAAAAAAGACAATTAACCTTATAAATATTTTAACTATAACTATTTTATATAACTTTTATTAAATAATAATTATCAATATAAATTATTTATATATATAATATATATATCATCAAAAATAAAAAACCTTTAATTCAATTTTAATTTTTTCAATTTTCAATTATATTTAATTCAATAATTGTATTAATTTACTATATAAAAATCATATGATTTGATATGAATAATTTCTCTTTTAAAAAAGTATAAAATAAACAATATCTAAAAAAAAGATATTATTTAAAAAAAAAAATATAACCATAATAAAATGTAAAATAATTTTTTTCAAATTGGTTAGAAATAATTTTTTTCAAATAATATTTCTCCTTTAAATGACTCAGAACTTTCTCTGAGTTAATTGAATAACTTATTATTTTGTTTACAAAGTCAACTTAAGCTTACCTTAATTATTTTTAAAAAATAAATGAAGAATAGATAAAAAATTATTATTCTTCTTTTTTTTTTATAATGATTTTCATTTTTTAAAATATTTCATATGAAATTATAATTATGATAAAAAAGGAATACACGAGTTTAGATTTTAATGATTTTGAATTTTCTTAATGACTTCTTTTTCTTTAAGTTTTTTCTTTAAGTTTTTTCTTTAAAATTTCCTTTTTCGCCGAACGTCACACAAACGATCGACATTAAGGAAATTTATCGCTGCGGTAAATAGATAAATAATAAACAATAATAACAACATGACAAACACGACAATAATAATAGCAATAGAATAATAATGGATTGGAATCATAACGATAATGATAATAATTTGGACATTAGAATTACGGCAAATAAAATAATAATATTAATAATATAATAATAATAATGACAATAATAACAATAATAACAGATAACAACAATAATTACAATTAAAATAAGTAAAAAGAATAAGAATAATAACCATAATGACCATAATAATCATAAAGATATATAATAATTTGTTTAGTAGAATTATAATAATTTGTTTAGTAGAATTAACGTTACAACATGACAACATGTGATAACATCCGGGATAATACATCATCTAATAATATCCAAATGTAATACAAATAAGTCAAGAAAGTCGAATAAATGAAATAATTAAGGGAAAGAAGTACGTGAGAGCGTATAAGTGAGAATACATGAGGGAGTAAATGAAGTATGTGAGAGTTTTATGCGAGAGTAAGTGAAGTAAGTATGTGCGAGAATAAGTGAGGTAAGTGAAGTAAGCGAGGTGAGTGATGAGATGAATACAATTGAATACGGTAAGTGATAAGAATGAAAATCTGGGTTTTCGGAGAAATTCAATCTTACCACTTACTATAATTACTTCGTTCAATTATTATATTTCGTTCAATCGAGTAATATTCTAATTATTCCTATTATTTATTTTTTTTTTTTATTTTTATTTACTTCGTATTACAATTATTTTTTTATTTCGATTATTTATTTCGATTATTCTTATTCCAATTATTCCAATTATTCCAATTCAATTATTTCAATTATTCCAATTATTCCAATCATTCCAATTCAATTATTTCAATTATTCCAATTATTCCAATTATTATTATTTCGAGAACAATGGAGAGTTTTTTTAGAATATTCGGAACAATTTTTCTTTTAAAAATTTCCAAAAATGAAAGTTTTTTGAATAATTGATCAATCAATCAATTATTTTAATTATTCAAAAAAAAAACAAACTATCGTAATTATCGTTGTGTATATTTGACATTTAACTAATCACTTGCCATTCCATTCCATTACCATTGCCATTTACTACATTTTGCAAATATTAAAAAAGCGTGCATCACAGAAACCCAATTGATTTTCTGGCGACATACTGTGTTGCATACTATTATACCGTAAGTTAACCGAGATACCAAGTTACACTGAGTTATACTTGAACTATATTGAGTTATGCTCGAACTATACTGAGTTATATTGAGTAATACTCGAATTATACCGAGTTATATTTGAGTATAAAGCAAATGTATATATAGAGAATATAGAGGAGGGTTCTTTATTAATAAAATATTTCCTCTCAAATTATAATAATTGATAAATCTTTTTTATTTTTAATTAATAGACTTTTGTCTTGTATAATTTAATTTTATAATTTAAATAATTTAATGTTTGTGTATATTTAATTTTTTAATTTTAATTTTTTTCACACAAAAACAATATGAAAGACAAAAGAATCATCTGACCATAATGATTGATGATGATGCAAATGCAAACCAGCCAATAAAACAAATAAGGTATATAACAATAAAAAAAATATAAATAATGGAAAATATTATAATGGAAAATATTATAATGGAAAATAATGAAAAAAAAATAAGATGAAACAATAATGACATATGCAAAGGTTAAAAATTTATTACTGTACGCTTTATTTTTTTTAAGAATTATAGAATTATAATTAGAATTGAATTTTGACATTCATATTATTCGATTATTATATTCGATTTCGATCAATTATATTCATTCAATTAATCAATTATATCCATTCAATCAATTAATTATATTCATTATTTATTATTTTCATTCAATTAATCAATTTCAATTATATTTCATTCAATCAATTATATTCAATAATTTTTAATCCTAAAAGGCAAATAAATTGGTGGTTTTAGGTGTTACTTTTTTTAGTGATAAAATTATAAAATTGAAATTTTCTTCATTTTCCACAATGAAAATAGTAATAAAATAAATAAAATAAATAAAATAAGGATAAAGAGAATAAAAAATACAAAAATATAATACAAAAATAATTTTGATAACCGAAAAAAATTTGAAAAAAAAAGTGGGGAACGTAAATTTAAGTAATCATGCAAATTTATGAAATTTATGGGGAGGAGGAGGGAGAGGAGTAAATAAATGCCTTACATCATACTTGCCTTACATACTTGCTACATACTTGCCTTTTATACTTGCCTTTTACATCATTGCCTTACATACTTTTGCCTTTTATTTTACATAATTGCTTTACTTTTCGATTATTGTTATCAACTTTTTGTTATCTAAATATTTTAAATATTTTAAATATTTTTTTTTTTTAAACATTTTTTAATTTTATTTTTTTATTAATTATTTATACTTTGTTGTGAGTAACATGTGAAAACTTTAAAGAACATTAGGAACAAATTCGATATAATTTCGAGACAATCCGATATATATATATTTAATATATATTTAATATATTTATGATATATTTTAATAATAATATATATTTACGGTAATGTAATTCAAAAAGATAAATGAAAAAAACCAAATAAAGTTAATCAATAATTCATGTTAATTATGCGAAAAAAAATAAAATAAAATAAAAAAAGTTAAAAGTTAATTTATGCGAAAAAGCCCATTTTCAATATTTTTTAATACCTTTTTCAATAATACCTTTCAGGTTGTAATCAAGTTTATTTTAAAGGCAGACATATGTCCAATAATTTATTTATTATTATTATTATTTATTTATTATTATTATTATTATTATCATCATTATCAATTAATTTTAAAAAAAAAAAATAATGATTATAATTACTGTAATTTTTTATTTATTTTTTTTTTAAATAAATAATTACGTTATTTTCGATGTATAATCAATAGTTAGTTAGTAGTTAGTAGAGAGTTAATACTGGATAGAGTTAAAAACCAGATAGAGTTAATATCAGATAGAGTTAAATTTAGAGTTAATATCATGAGTTAAATGGAGTTAAAATAAATTAAAATAGAATAAGAAAGAAAGAAAAAAAGAATGAGAAGACGAAACCACATGAGCCAGGAGTATAATTAGCATGATAAACTATATATAATGATTAAATAATATTAAATAATGTAATTACTAATAAGCATAATGACCAATAATAAGTATAATGACTAATAATATTAATGAGCATAATTAATATAAAATTAAAAAAAAAAAAATTTAATAACGAGTATAAGTATAATTAATAACGAGTATAATTAATAACGAGAATAGTATAATAATAATAATAATAATAATAATAATAATAATAATAATAATAATAATAATAATAATAATAATAATAATAATAATAGTAATAATAACATTCAGTAATTAATTAATTACTAAAATAACGATGATGAATATAATGAGTATAATGATAGTGGTTAAGGAGTATAACACCAAAATTCTTTGTTCTCACACTTTAAAAATCCAAAAAAGCCTAAATTTCACATTATTTCTCTTGTGTAAATTTTTTATTATCATTAAACGTGCGAGATAACCTTTGTAAATTGTAAAATTGTGTTTGATGTGAATTATTAGTAAAAAAAAAAAAAAAAAAGTTATTGCAATTTGCATACTATGATTTCTTATTCTTACTTAACTATTGGGTTACCACAATCTGAAAACCTAAAACTTTAAATAATTTTAATAATATAGTTTAACAGTAATTGATATAGTACATAAAAAAAGATAAATTTTTTTTCCCTCGTACATCTCCTCATATTTGTATTATTATTTATCTATAATTTATTTGTATTTGTGTTGTTGTTGTTGTTGTTGTTGTTGTTTGTATTGTTTGTTGTTGTTGTTATTTTTTTTCTCTCAGTTAACTTTTTTTCTTGTGTTGCCTCGTGTATAATTCCTATAAATTTCCTGATGTCACAAAACTTTAATAAAGGAGAAATGCGGAAACACGAATGGAAATGAACTTTCTATGATGATATTTTACTATATTTGACATTTTTTAATGCTATTTTATGCTATTTCATGACGATAATTTTTTCATGATTTTTATGGTTTGATTACGAGAGATTTTATTGACATTTATTATTATTTATTATTTTGAAATTATTGATATTATTATTGATATTATTATTGATATTATTGATATTATTTCTATCGTTTTTTTTATTGATGTAAAGATGTAATTATGGATTATTTGATATATTTAGATTTATAGTTTAATTGGTTTAATTAACCTCCATTTAATCTACCAGTAAATAACAGTAGTAGTCATTGGTAGTAAATATTAGTAGTAGTCATTAGAGTTGTCATCAGAGTTATTATTAGGGTTTAATTCATTAACGGTCAATAGACGGTTAATATTCAGTAAATAAGTAAATATTCAATAATATCTAGTAATGGCCAGTAATATGTAATATTCAAAATTATTCAAAATGTTTAATGGTCAGTGAATTGTCTATAATAGTTAATAAATCAATGTTCGATTATATTAGTTCAGGGAAACCGAAACTTTATCATTATTATTATCATTATTAAAATGCCTCCATCTTCCAAATAAAGAAATATTTAACACGTTTTTTTTTAATTACAATCAAACAATTGTACGAATGATATAAATTAAATTTGTCTCTGTCTGTAAAAAAAAATTATTATTATATTAATATATTATTAATATATATTATTATATTATTATATTATTATTATTATTATATTTTTTATTATTTTTATTTTTTTTTTCATTGTTAATTCTTTTTCTCGATTTGATAGGTGTTTGTCTTTGTATTTCCTCGTGGAATTTTTATGAAAAAATTTAAAAAAAGGTGGTATGTGTGCATGTGATGATTATGTGAGATTATTGTGAGATTATTATTGTTATGTATAGAATTGTTACATGAGATTTTATCTCCTCTTCTTCATTCACCATCAAAAGAGGAGATGACACTAGGTAAATTTCGAAATTTCTACTTTGATAACATTCGCATAAAATCGCATAAAATATATATTATGTTATATAATATAAATATCATAATAATATAATATAATATAATATAATATAATATAATATAATATAATTAAATACATAATATACATAATACAGTATATTATATATAATTATTTTATTATTGGTAGAAATTAGAGATTGTGTGTATATTGATTGTGTGTGTGAATAGATTGAAAGTATGTTAGAATATTTTGAAATATGTGAGAGTTTGACTGAGAGTTTATGTAAATGTTTTTTGTTAAATGTGTTAAATGTATAATTAAGTATAAAGTGTGTGTGTGTGTGCATTCAATCTTATTAATTATTTTTCTATTATAATATAACTCTCAAATAACCTTCAAAAAAAAAACCATTCAAAAAAAAAAAAAAAAACAATCAACTAACCAAATTTACAATTATATTACGACAATATGATCGAGAACTGATTACTGTATAAATAATATAAATAATCCTTCATTAAATTAACCATAAATAATAAGCTTGTGCGTGGGATATCAATAATTTATGATCATTTATACAATCTAATATTAAATAATAATATTCATCACAATTTTTGGGAAACATTTGAAACATTCGAAATATCGAAACTTCTCTTCTTGATAATTTTAAAATATCTCGTAGTTAAATATTTTGCGTAATATCAACTTAACCAATATCAACCAATATCAACAATATCACCTAATATCAACTAACATCAAAATCGTCGCTTAGGTAATATCTCTTTAACTATTTCTCAGGAATTATTAATTAATATTAATTAATTAAATATTATTATTTATTTGCCCACCCATTAATAGTAACCATTTAACATCATTTTCAGCTGAATTATATGATGTTATTATTTAATTATTATATGATGTTATCATTTTTAATTATTATATGATGTGATGTTATATGATTGTTATTATTTTGTTATTTTGTTATTATTTATTATTATGACAATTTAATTATTATTTATATTCTGATAACATTATTATTATTTTATTTAATTAAAAATTAATTTTAAAAAAAAAAAAAAAAGGAAAGGGAAAATTACATCTTGTACTTGTTTGTTGTATCAAATGTTGTTGTTTTTTATTATTGTTTGTTGTATTCATCAACCTATCATCAATCAGTTTACAATGAATAATAATATTTTTATTTTTTTTCCTAATCTGTATAAAAATAATCATAATAATAATAAATCCTTTGGGTCCGTTCGTTTTTCGTTTTTTTGAATGATGATATTGAATGAATAATGATATGAATGGTGATGATATCGGGGGGATTTTTTTTTTGATTAAATTATGACTTTACTGCTTTATAGTCAATGCACATAATAATAACTGATAAATATTAATATAATAATAATAATAATAATAATAATAAATAATAATAAATAATAATAAATAATAATAAATAATAATAATAAATGATAATAATAAATGATAATAATAAATAATCATAATAAGTGAATTTTAGTTGGTGTGAATTTTTAAGAAATTTTTATTAATGAATTCTTGCAAAATATGGAATATGTGATATTTGCTAATAAACATAAACATACTAACATATACTGTATTATATCCCACAACAATAAACTACAATAAACTATAATAAACTATAATATAAAACTGTAATATAAATCGGATTTAATCTATAATATAATCTATATTTAATCTCAATATGTTTGGTGCAAAATGTAGTAAAATGTAGTAAAATGTAATTTGTAATGTTTGTAATGCGAATGCGATATGCGATTTTATCTAAAATCCAATTATGCATTTCACATCAAAAAAAAAAAATTTCTACCAAAAATAATAATAAAAATAAAAATAAAAAAATAATATTAACAAAAATAATAATAATAATAATAATAATAATAATAATAATAATAATAATAATAATACAATAAAAAAGAAATCCCTGAATTAAAATATGTAAGATGGTTAAAAATTGCAGATAAGTACATTAATGATACACCGTACATAACAAACTACAAATTTAACTATAAAATAATTGTCAATACTACATTACACTATTAAATCTTATCTCATTTTTCGCACGCCAGCTCATCACATCCATTACAATCATCACACCTTTCAAACAACCATCACAACCTTTATTATTTATTTATTATTTATTTTTATTATTTTGAATTTATTTTTTCGATATTTTTATCAAATAAATATTTCATTAAAAAAAAATGTATATAAAAAATAATAATAATAATAAATCATGAAGAACAAATGATAGTCCAAATGAATGCATATGTTTTTTGTTTTTTTTAATAATAGGTTTTCTATGAATACTACATATCCATATGAAAAAAGTTTTTTTTTTTTTTTTTATCTAATTTATCAAAAAAAAGAAATTTTTTATATTATCATTCATTATTATTATTTTTAGTGTGCGAATAATTTAATAATTTAATATTTATTGAGTAATTTTATTGAGTGGAATAAGATTTATTTATTATTTGAATTTTTTGTCAAGTTTGTTAATCGTTCGTCAAACATTGAAAAAAAAAAAAAAAAAAAAAAAAAAACGAAACAGGATTTGAAACAAGATGTAGCAGTTAAACGGTTAAAGGCGTGTGTAGATTTACTCATGAATTAGATTTACTTTATCATCATTATTATCATTATTATTATTATCACCTGTAATTTTGTAATAATAATAATAAAAATGATAATAATAATGTCGTTATACTAAACTGTTACGGGGAGAGTAGAACGTGTTGAATTTTTCTTTATCTACCAAATCAATATAGATGTTTATTAAAAAGGAAGTTATCCATTCACCAAAATTTGAAATTTGAAAACATTTTTTTTTTTTTTTCATGGCGGCGGGCGTTAATTTTACCTTACGAGAAAGAGATTATGATTACGATTATTATTATTTATTACCTGTTATATATTATTATTTATTTATTATTATTATTATCATTATTATCATTATTATCATTATGAAATATTCAAAAATGTTAATGAAATAGGCGAAATTGTGAAAATGGTGAAATATAATGAAAATTGTGAAAATAACGAGAAATGAAATGAAAATGGAAATAGTGACAAAATGATTACGAAAGAAGAATGACCCAAACTTACCATATGTAAAATTATGTAAGTGAAAGATATGAATAAACAATCATATTATACATGTACATTCAAATGTTATAAATTAGTCGTTATTAGTGATAAATATATTAATTTATTAGTAGAGGAAGAGAAGGAGAGAGGAAGGAAGGAGGGAAGGAAGGAGGGAGGAGGCGCAGATACGCATAATAGAATGAACGAGGAGGTGTGATTGATGATGAATGAAGGAGACCTACCTTTTTTTTTCTAGGAGATAATAATAACAATAACAACAACAACAACAACAACAAAAAACAAAAAAAGGGGATAAAAAAAATATAATTATTGTATTGTGAATAGTTGGAACGAATTAAAAGGTTCTTGAAAAAACATTGGTAAAACTTAGTTATATACATCGTACATATTTCTTTATATTTTTTTCCCAAAGAAATATATAAATAATTTATATAAACTTGTTATTTTATATCTATATATAATCATCATATATATCATACATTTCATACATATATATAATCATAGTTATTCCTCACCCAGATCCCCTATAATTGTCACATAGCATCACACCATCTGGATATCAATTTTTATTATATATTTTCTATCTGTCACATATTATTTTTTACCTAATAATCACCTGGTAATCATTTGTAATCACATGAAAGTAATATTACTCGAAGAAGTTATAGGGGTGAACAACATTTTATCTCGCCCTAGGTGAGGAATAACATAGACATATAAATATATATAATTATTCTATATATATGTATATAATTATTCTATATATATATATTTATCTAATTATTCTATATATATATAAATATATATATTTTATTTTACTTTTATTTACAATTATTTAAATATTATTTATATTATTCCAAATAAAAAATAAAATTTAAACTATCATTATAATTGTTTGAACGTAACTATGATATTATTAAAAAATGAGAGTCTTGTGTTGTTGTGAACTGTTTTTTTTTTTAAAAAAAAAAGTTTATACAAATTGTCGATTGAATTATCATATTAAAAAAAATTTAGAGTACAAAAAAAAAAAATTATTAATAAAAAAAAATTTTTTTATGAAGATTTTAGTTTATGTCAATCAATTTTTATTATAATATACAGTAATAAATTATTATAATTATAAGATTATGATAATTAAATTTGGATGAACACTTCCCTTTGTTTCTTATTCTGGTTGTTCTGAATTTTTTTTTTTTTATTTTATACTTATTCATTATTTGACTCACGATTATAAAAACTGGCGAATTTCTGCCTGGGTTTTTTTCCCCCTCACGTCGGTTTTTCCTTTCTTCAATTTACTTTATACTATCTTCAATCTTGTTATTACAAAACTGTTCCTCTTAAACGATTATTTAAACAAATCAAGAAATTAATTTGAAAAAATTAATAATTATTATTCTTCATTTAATAATTAATTAAGCGAGTGGTAATTATTTTTTTTTTTTTTTTTTTTTTTTTTGATCTCTACTTTTTTCCACCATTATAATTACTTTCTCTCTCTCCTCACTCAATAATAATAAATACTTTTAATATCTATCTAAAAATAACAATATCTAATAATATCTTTCTTATTTTTTTTACTTTCAATATCTAAAAAGAATAATTCCTGGTTTCTACTTTAACATAACGACGTTATAAATTTAAAAAAGTAAGTATTACCGTCATTCAAAAGTTTGACCAAAAGTAATTCTGAGTTAATTGCGTTCTCCAAAAGTTTGAAAAAAGTTAAAAATATTTCTTTATATTATAATTATATCATGGTTATATGAATTATATGAGTTTATTGGAGTCGGTTTTTCGGTTTTCATATCTCGTTCGTTCGTTCGTTCGTTCGTTCGTTCGTTCATTTAATAATAATAATAATAAAAACCAATTGAATAACAACTACGTATATACATATACATATATATATATTATAATTACTATAATAATAATAATAATAATTAATAACCTAGACTTAGTACGTAATTATTCGTCACTTCTATCAAAGTAGTTTTCCCTTAACTGGATAGTTTATTAGTTCATTAGTTTAATAAATATAATTCATTAGGTATAATTTCATTACCTTTTTCCCTTTACAAAATATCTTTTTCTTTTCTTCTTTCTCATATCGTCAATTTGGGTGTCGCTTAATACTATTATAACGATAACTACTATAACTTTATATAATATTGATATTGATATTGATATTGATATTTAATAATATTTGATAATAATATTTTGACTAGTCACTAATCTTTCTTCCCTTTTTTTTTACTATTGTAGGTTCTCATTTTTTTTTTGTGATTATATCATTGATGTCTTCAACCAACGATACCAACAAGCTCCAAAAAAAATGTTCGGCGTTGTTTTCGCCTTTATATGCGACGATGTCTCCGAAGTCTTCCTCTACAAAACGTTTTGGTTTTTCAGATTATATGAAACTTGTTAATAGTTCTAGTACCACTAGTAACAGCAGTTATGGGTCTTCTTCGTCGTCCATAAATAATTCTTTATATTATGATCACTTGGTTAATGGCGACGCAAATTTTGACTGTCCAAAGAAATTAAATAATGATGAAAAGAAACATACTTTATATAGTATGGCGATGGCACAACCTCAACCAATAAATATCCCTCAGCAATGTCCTTCACTTGAAGATTTGGCCACTCCAACTTCCGAGACTTCCTCAAGTTCCGCCGAAACTTCTCGTTGTCCTACTCCCACTAACACGACGTGGAATTTAGATTCATTACCATATATCATCAATAAAGCTGTACCGACACCTTTCTCATCTCCTAATTCTGTAATCGTCCCAAGTTCTTGTTCAAACGATTTTGATCCTAAATTACCACAACGTGATGCCACGTCAAATAATCGTTCAATACCTAAACCGATTCAACCTCCTCCAAAGAATCGTTCTGAAGATGATAACATAGCATTAAGCTTTTCAAATCCATTTACTCCATTATTCACATCTAATGTATCCAACGTACCTAATATATTACAAGTTGATAATCATGACGATGATGATAATAATGATCTTCAATCTACTGTTACTCAATCTATCAATTCTTATGGTGGTTTATCGACTGATGATCTTAATTCTAATTCTTATAATAATAATGTTCACGGTGGTTCATCTGATGATGATGATGATGCAATGAATATCAATTCTCCTGATGGTACAACAAATGTTCAAGTAGTTACCGATTCTGACGCGACTATATCATCATCATCATCATCATCATCATCATTATTATCAAAGAAGAATGTTAATGCTAAATCAGTTCAACCCAACGAATTGACTCAAGGAACTCAAGTCGCTCTTACGCAGTCTTCGTCATCTTCTTCCTCTTCCTCACAAAATACCCGTCGTGATGGTAACGAAGTAGATAACGAAAAAGAACAAAAGAAAGCAGCGCTTTATAAGACCGAAATGTGTCGAAATTGGGAAGAACGTGGATCTTGTCGGTTAGTATTTAGTTATTTATTTATACAATAATTTTTTTATATTTATTTAATAATGATTAGGTTACTTACCAAATTTACTTCTTATTAGTTACGGATCCAAATGTCAATATGCCCATTCACCAGTGGAACTTCGTGAAGTAGCTCATCATCCCAAATACAAAACTGAAATCTGTAAAACCTTTTGGCAGAATGGTACTTGCCCTTATGGAAAACGATGTTGCTTTATTCACAATGACACTAATGGAATATTATTAAGAAAGAACACGGAGGCCTCCAAGGTCTCAAACAAGAGTGCTCGGTTAGGATCTTCAGAATTGAGAGCGTTTACAGATGCTTATTTTTCTCGCCAACAACAACAACCACTCGGAAAAGGGAAATCTTCTCAAAATGTTCCTGAATCCGCTGAAAGCAAGGTTGTCGCGACTGTTCGATCCGACAAGTCTGCGGGGACCATTAACACTAACACTAATGGAGGTTTGAGTTCTAACACAGTAGCTCCCTTGGTTGCACAGGCCCGAAAAAGATTGGCCTGTTTCAGGCGATTAGTTTAAAGAATTCCCCTTCCATTTTTTAATTATTACTATTTTATAATCCTCATCATTATTATTATATTATTATTATTTTTTTTTTGAATACGAAGGGTTAAAATCTTTTTTATTTTTATTTTTTTTTTATTTGAGTGGGTCGATAATTTTTTATTTTTATGATTTGGGTCGAGAAGGATATATTGAATATAATCAAAAAAAAAAAAACTTTTTTTTTTTTTTTGATTAAGAATCTAATCTTTTTATTTGGGCGAGAAGATTTTTGAATATAATCGAACGAATAATGAATTTCAATATTTTTATCATTGATGAATTTGAAAGGCTGGACTTTTATTATATCAATTTTATTACTATCAATTTTACTACCAATTTAATTATATTATCAATCTTTTTTATTATTGAGGAAATTTGAAAGGCCGGGCATTTATATGATATTGAGAGAAAGAGAGGAAAATTTTATTATTTTTTTTGAAGGGTTGACTGGATTTTTTATTATTTTAAAATTTTTTTTTTTATTAGCATGTTTAAGAAATTTTTTTTTAATTAGCATTGGCCGATTATTTTTTTTATTATTATAGATTAGAATTTGAATCGTGATGGTAGTGGAAAAGATAATAGAAAGTGGTTTTTTTTTAATTAATGATTTAACTGATGGGGGAATTATGATAGACTCTTAATAATCGTGCCATTGCTTTTTATTGTAATTAGTTTTTTTTTTTTTATTATTTTATTTTATTTTGGATGCATCGAACAAACAACAACAACAACAACAAACAACAACAACTAAATCATTTTCATCAAAAAATTCATTATCAATCATCATCAATAAATACATAATTTTTTGTAAAGAGGTGGAAAATTTGAATGAACACTTGGTCAATTCTCTTTTCTTTGTTTATTTTTTTTTTCCTTTTAAAAAATTTTCGCATGTTAAAAAAAATTTCAATTTTATTTTATTTGATTTGATTTTTTATTTCAATTGCTTTTGTGTGTTCAATTGATTTTTTTTAAAGTTCGTTTTTTTTTAAAAAAAAAAAAAAAAAAAATTCTTATATTTCTTTATTTGTTTTTTTTTTGTTACAAAAAAAAAAAAAAATTTATTAAAAGCGAAAAGCGTAATCACGGGAAGACAAAAGTCTTTCTAAAATTATCAAAATTAAAAAATTGTCAAGTTTCTCTTTTTTTATTGAATGCAATTTAATGATAATAATTACGTCTTGATAATAACAACGATGTCTTGTTGATAATATTGTCTTATTGATAATAATGTCTTGGTATTAAATAATAATAATGTTTCTCTACAACTTAATAATTTAATCTTTTGAATCTCTTTTTTGTAATTCGTGTTTCCTTGACAGAGGGTAAGTAATTAATGTTTCCTTGACAAAGGAGAAAAATCTGGGCAAGTAATTAATAATAATATTGGTTGGTTCATTATGTTTGATGTATATACAAAAGTGATTGTTGGTAATTAAATTGACGGATTAAGGGTAAGTACGTATTGGTGGCGAAATAATTATTATTGGTGGCGAAACATTTATTACTATTATTATTGGGTGGCGAAACATTTATTATTATTGTCATATTGTTTAACACATGACATCAAAAATTGGAAAAAAAAACACAATAATGTTCGCCATGAATAGATACATTTTTTTCGTTAACAATGGGTAAAAAAAAAAATGATAACATACAATTCGAATTTAAGTAATGATTGTTTTCATAAACATATATATATATTATCTGTTATACATATACAGTTTATTATATTATATTACAGACTTTAATATGCAGTATATATATATATATAAACATAGTATAATTTATTTTTTTGGAGTCATTATTCATCGTTTGTTTTTTGTTTTAATTTGTCATGTCTTTTTTGGAAAATAACTTATTATTCTTCGCTTTTTAATTGTTTTAAATGTCAATCTCCTAAAGTAAAAAAAAAAAAAAAATATAAATATATAATTGAAAATCAGTCGATTCATCCGATTCAACCGATTCCCTTTGTGTAGGGCTGACCCACGTGGAAATTACCAAGAATTCTTTTTTTAGTGACATGAATTAGTGATAAATTAGTGATAAATTAGTGATAAATTAGTGATAAATTAGTGATAAATTAAGTGATAAATTAAGTGATAACAGAATTTCATCATTACGCGACTTTTGATTATTCTTCCGTCTGGATTGCAAAACTTTAAATTAAGCTTTAAGCGCGTTAAAATGCCGAAACCTTTAACAAAACGACGTGCTAGAGTCAGAGATACTAGTACTTTTGAAACTCTTCGAAGACTACGACAAACGGGTGGTTCTCGTTTACAGGAATATGAAGTAACTTTATTATTCTTTTTATTATTATTTCCTTTCTTTCTTTTTTTTTCTTTCTTTCTTTCTTTCTTTCGTTTCTTTCCTTTTGACCCGCCATTTTCTTTTATTCCTTCTTTTCCCTTTTTTATCTTGTCATTTATTTAACTTTCAAACTTAATACTTAAATTAGATAAAACAAGACGAAGATATTTATGAAGAAGTTAATGAAGAGACGTATCAAAATTTTCTTAATGAAGAAATTAAGAAAAATAACTTCATCGAAGATGATGATGGAACAGGTCAACAATATATAAATGATGATTTAGGAAAGGAATATTCTAGTGACTCGGAATCTGGTTCTGATTACGATGAAACTCTTCAAGAAGATGGTATAAATAATTACGAATAATAATAAAAATCTATTACTTTTCAAACATTTTAACAATTATAAATTAATTATTATTAATTTTTTTTTAATTTATTCTATAATTATCTAAATCAAAATTAAATCAAATCAAATTCAATAAAATCATATAGGAAAAGGAAAACGAAAGAGAAAAAGGAAAACGGAACAGAATTCAGGTCAATCGTGTCAAATTAGATCTGACCAAAAAATAAATGCTTTCTTTCAACGAGCGCTTTTAAAACCAAAGACAGTATGTAACATTTCTTATATGTTATATGATAAAATAACTGTTAATTAACTTTTTTAAAATTGTTTACAGGTCAAAACAACAGCAGAAGAGACAGAATTTATGTCTTGTCTTCTTCAAGATTTAGATAATGATGTGGGTGATTCAGAACTTGATCTTTTTCAGATACCAAATGATAATAATAATAACAATAATAATAATCGAGAGAAAAATAGAATTTCGAAAAGTAAACCCTCTAATAATTATAATAATAATAATAATAATAATAATATAATTAGTGATGTTGACAATAATGACAAATTTGAATATATGAATCAAATACCAGAGAATAATGATAATAATAATAATTATAATTCAACTCAATCAATTAACAATACTGACAATAATAATTTCGAATATATGGATTTTCAAGGTTGGGATGATGATATGAGTGATCTAGAATTTAGTGGCTCTCGAATACCAAACATCAACAGTAATAATGATGATAATAATAATAACATCCACCAAGAGAACAATAAATTCTCGAAAAATGAACCATCCAATAATAATAATTATAATTCAACTCAATCAAGTCAAACAATTAGTGATAATGAATTTATGGATTACATTCCTTCCCAAGATTTGGATAATGATATGTATGATCCAGAATTTAATCTGCCAAACAATAACAACAACAACAACAACAACAATAATAATAATAATAATAATAACAATAACAACAACATTGACAACAACATTGACAACAACAATAATAATAATAATAATAATATCATTCAACACGAGAACAATGAAATTTCGACAAGTAAATCCATTAATAAGAATAATACAACTCAATCAATTCAAACAATTAACGATACCGACAATAATGATGTTAAATATACGGATTACACTCATATTAATGATTCTGTAATAACAATTAATGAAGGTAATGTCGTAACAACAATTAATGGAAATGATGCAAAACGAAATCATGAAATTGATAAGGGCAATAAAGACATAAATCAAGATACAATAAGAATGTATTGGATTGACGCGTATGAAAAACAAGGAATTGTTTATCTATTCGGAAAGGTAAGATTCAATTTATAAAATCATTATATATATATATATTTTTTTAATAATTTTAATTAATAAAAATTAACTTTATTCGATTTAACAGACTTTCGATAAAATCGCTAATTCTTATGTAAGCTGTTGTGTCACTGTTCAGAACATTCAACGAAATCTTTTCTTTTTATCAAGAAAATTTGAACTTGATGGTTGGTTGAATTATAGTCAATAATTTCGTGTATTAATAAAGTTTTTTATAGTCAATAATTTCGTTATATAAATAAAAGTTTTCTTTATTATTAAAAATTGTATACATTTATTTACATTATTTTATTTTATTTTATCTTATCTTTATTTAGATCATGGTAATGAATCAAATGTCGAAGTCAAATTCGATGATGCCTTTAAAGAAGTTATAAAAATCAGAGAAAAATATAAAATTAAGAGATTTGAAGTAAAAAATACATCTAGAAAATATGCATTCGGATTACCTGATGTTCCTGTTCAATCTGATTACTTAAAAGTCGTATATTCATTCGATGGTAAAAAATAATTCCTTTATAATAAAATATATCATCAAGAATCAATTGAACTAATCGAATTAATTGTTTTTTTTTTTTTTTTTTTTTTTTTTTTTTTTTTTTTTTTTTTTTTTTTTTTTTTTTTTTTTTTTTTTTTTTTT
>CAJVPK010000220.1:0-48236 GCA_910592015.1 Diversispora eburnea | reverse complement strand
AAGTGTTCGCTATACATATTTCCCTGCCTTTAGTTGTTAGTTAATCGTATTTATTTGAAGGTAAATCACGGTCAACAGCGGTCTGAGCCAATAGTACTTTTGAATATCATAAGAAACAACAATCATGGGATATAATTAAGAAATATTTTAAAGGTAAAAATAAATGATACAAAAATTAATTTTTTAGTGGATATTATTATCTCAAAGGATATAATAATGATAATGGAAAGGGAATTGAAATATTTATATCAAGCAGCTATTAAGGAATATTCAGATGCTCAATATTGGTCATTCTATTTCATCAGAAAGGATCATCAATTCAAATGAAAGATCAAGCCATGAAATTTTTGAGAGATACATGTTCGCAAAAACGTAGTAATGCTAATTATCTTTATGAAAAACTTTTCATATCAAGAATGTTGGTCTTATTGATGAGATACAGAATTAACAAAAATTCAAAAAGTACACTTCTTTTAGTAAGAATTTATAATTAACTAAGAAAATATAAATTAAATATATTTTTATATTTTTTTTATTTCCCCCAAAAAATCATATAAATAATTATATATAATTTGTTACTTAATCATACAGAACAAAATAACTAATAAAAGATAATTTAATAAAAATAATGAAGATCAACGAATTTTTTCTATTCTAAGACAAGTAGTATTGAGAAAACAATTATTTATTTTTTATGTAAATTTATTATACAGTAATTAAAGCATACGTTTCTTGTTTCAGCAATTCCAGTAATATATATAATATTTATTTATAAATGAATATTCGAAACATGGATTGCATAATTCTATAGTTTTTGCTTCTAAATTTCAATAATTTAAAAATCAATTTCGGTTTCATCACAAGTAGAAAGAACAAATACAGAATGTCGTGGATCGTATACGCGATAATGTAAGTTGATGAAAGCGAAAGTATTCTTGGGCTATTTTTCAACAATAAATAAATATTAATATATTAATAAAGCAAATAATTATAATAATAATAATCAATATTATTTACCTTAAATAATTCGTTCATACAAATTAAAAATGGATTTTTAATTTCGATCTGCACTATTTGTATCCGTGAAAATCACGTTTTTTATTTGTTGTATCGTTGTCCTCTGGTAACAAGTTCATAATATTAGATAATTAAAAAATGTAAATCTCTTTTTCACCCAAATTAATGAAATAATGAACTACTAATGCGCTCTTAATAAACTCGAAATTATGTGGAAACCACATACTCCAAAATTATTCCTACATGTCAACTTCATTACATTTTTATTCCAAAGATCATCACAAAGAGTGACATTGTCCTTCTCGTAGAGAATCAATTAAATGTTCCTCAGGATTCTAATTGTTCTGAGATCCATTGGTTCATTTTTGATGCTTTTTTCTGTTCTTTTCTTTGCATGTAATCATGCAATCTTTCGATTTGTTTCGAATTCATATTTTGAGAGAATTCAAAGGCTTCTAAATTATTCTTCACCTGAAGTAATACTTTGAAATTCTATAATATATTTTTTTGGAGAAATAATGATGTCTAACTTCTATAGCATTTAAAAATATATTTTTGACATAAAAAGACGATTGCCTTGTAATGATAAAGATTTCCGATTTTATTTTATTAAATTATCACCGTCACTATTAACAACTACAAAATCACCATCAACAGCATCATCTTCGCCATAATCATCATCAACGTGACCGTCGGCATCACTCGATTCTTTGGATGACTGAATTAATTCGTTGACCCTTTTCTAAGACAAAATTCATTTAATAATCGTATTTGCTATTATTTAATATAACGTCATTGCAAACTTCGCTCACTTCCTGTTCTTTTCTTGCCCTTTCTTCGTTCTTTACATCTCGCACAACCACAGTACCATCTTTCATAGATTCGCGAAAAAACAATGGATATTTTCGTTGTATTATTATATTGATTGCATGAACAAATCCACCATCAGATGAAAGACTTCGTAATAACGCATATGGATGAAACTTTCTGATCCCTAATTTTGCATCCCAATTAGAAAGTTTAAGGCGAATTTTTGAGCTTAAAGCTTCAAGAACTGATATTCCGGTAGATTTACATTCGATCTATGACAAAAAAATTAAAATTAAAAGAATTAAAAATAAATATAATAAATAAAATAAATATCAGAAACAAAAGAAGAATTAAAACATTATTATGTACTTTAACACCACATATTTCTAACTTATAACCAATTCTTATTTTAGACTTCAAAATAGCTCTTTGAAGTGGCTGGTCAATGATAGCACGTATTTTGTACCAAGAATCAGTTAATTCAAGACTATATTTAATTTTAGACATTTCTTCTGTTTTGTCTAATAAGAAATAATAATAATAATTTAATATAATATATATTTTTTAACATGACATATCTTTATTTTAATACCTAATGAATTCAGATTCTTCGTATATATTTCAGACACACATAAAACCATTGGTCAACTTGGATCATCGTCTCGTCTCCTTCAATAATTAAAACGTTGTACGCAATTAATCTCCTTTTTATATCTAGGAAATGATTTTTATGCGTATATACGTATGTATATATGTATTTATAATAAAAATTATATTTTACCTATATTGTAATTGTTCTAGTATCTTTTTCTAATATCTTTTTTGTACACCACCAGTTACTAAATTCATGTGGGAACGAACGAACTAAACTCGCAATTTCCACACAATTAATTTATAACCACCTTCAATAAGATTAAATATTACTTCATCAGGACCCATTCCCCCATTTTTAATCACAAGACTTGATAAAACAATATGAAGCAACGAGTAAGGGTATCATTTCTATTACTTAAAAAGAACTTAATTAAACATTAGAAGTATTAATAATTTAATTTTATTAATTTATTTAAACGATATTTGACTTACATATCGATAGTGAAAATTTATGAGGAGACACAAAATCTTTAAGCTTATATCTTTTCGCAGGTGCTAAAAGAAAAATACGAAAATAAATCTCTTTAATAAATACTTATTAATATAATAAATATTAAATTCAACAATTCACTGTTAAATCAAATATTTTTTGATCAAGATCTATTGATTTTTGAAGAGATTGACTATTTAAATTATTTGATAAATTTGGGTGACAATATTCTTCGTTGTTTTTAGTCTTTAAAGGGTGTAAAGATATATATTATTTGAAAAATTGGATTCATGAACACGCTTTGAATGTGACTGATTTTTTAATTTGGGTGTACTTTTTTTAAAATTCAATGTCGAAAGCGCCGTTGATGACTCGGACATTTTATAATCGTTCTTTGTAACGCAATTTTCGTGACTTATATGTTCTGTAGTGACTTTAGAGTTTGGTTGTTGACTCAATAATTCGTTCTTTTCTTCTAAGGTGAAATCACCAAATATTTTGTCATTGTCCTTAGAATCAAATCCTAAGGATCTACGCGCTTTAATTAAAGACTCCGTGGATACGTGCTTTAGCTGTTTCATATTAGCTGAAGAAAAACCTAAGGAATTTACTTGACTATCAAAAAAGTCAAAACTGAAAGAACTATTCGCACTATTAAGAATGCCCTTTGATTTGCGCCGCGTTAGAAAAACGCCATTATTTTCCAAAGAGTTTTCCTTGAAATCAGCTTCAAACTTTTACGCGTTCTTTCGAGGGAATCTTTTGAAACTACCTAGGTTAAGGCGATGAACACTAGCAGTAGAAAAGGTATCAATCTTAGAGAATACGAAAAAGGTTAAACTAATGTATCAAAATTTAAAATTTAAAATTCCGACCCATGGTGTCAACCCTGATCATTCTGTGCTATCTTATAAATAGAATTTGCAAATACAAGCTCATTGTTTTCTTTCGGGATATGTTCCAATTCTGCGATTCTGATCGTAAGTCTTGTATTCTCTTGTTTTAACAAATCTAATTCAAATTGCATGTTCAGCAACTTTTATATATATGCGAATTGTTCAAAAGTTTTATTAGCACACAAGATTGGTATTTTAATTTTTTTATTTGCAATACATTATCCTCAATTTGCATAAGATATTAATATAATTATGAGAAATATACATAAATCAGGGTCATTTTATTGATGGTAAAAATGCTTTATTACATAAAATGAAGTATTTGATTCTTGTTAAACTCGCTGAAAAAAGAGACAAAACTTGAAATTTTGATTGTTATCTTTTTCTAACATTTGCGCGCCTGGCACTGGTTTAATAAAACGATATGGATATTTTTATCTTTCAATTATACTAAACTTATCAATGAAACCTTCTTTGAGTAATTTTGTAAAAAAATTATGTTATAAAATTCGGATAAAAACTTTTTAACTTTGAAATTGGGATCTGCATGATATAAAAAGTCGATCAGCAAAAAATAATTATCTATATTATCCCTTAAACGGTAGTGACGTCACAAGTTACTAATAAATGCGGGCAAATTTGCCCGCAATTCACATGATTTGCCGTTTAAGGGATAAGTTTTTCTTTCGGAGTATCGGATCACAGTTTAATTTATTATTAGATACAATTTATATTTTAATCTTATTTATGTGAATAAATAAAGTAATAAAGGTAACATTTTTTCATGCATATATGTGTATGTAATACTAATACCGCAATTTAACCATTTTATTTTTACCATCATACAAATTTACAATCACAAGAAGAAACAACAACAAAACAGATCAACAGTTCCCGGTATTTTTCGGGCGTTTTGGAAATTTCTTATATTCATTGTTTTAAAAAAAAAAAAAAATTCAAGTGGTACAAAGACCCGAAACAAAATTAATTAACAATAATACAGGAAGAATAAGTGAGTGATTATCTAAATATAGTAAATGAAAGTGGAAATTATAATTTATATATATATATAATTTTGAATAATGGTATCGAGGATTTTTTTTTGATTTTATTATTACCGTTTTCTTTTAACAGTAATTATAATATGTCATCTATATCATATTTTAAAGAATAAAATTAATAATCATCTAAATCTAAAAATATAATGAAAATAAGTAATACAAAAATTGATTATATACGTTATATGACAAAATAATAAGTAATATTCTTTGGAAAAAAAAAAAATCGCTTGCTTTTTTTTAAAAAAACAGAAATGAACTTTACATGAATATAACATTCTTAAAAATAAATATCAATCGAAATTTTACAATATCTTTAAGATATCATTAAGATAAACATTTAATTTTTTTTAAAAAAAAAATCGGAATCCATTTTAGTTAAACCCTGAAGAAATTGATTTATTCGTTTTCAAGAATATTCAAAACAATAAATAATAATAATAATAATAATAATAGTAATAATTAATATATATTAATGAAACAATAATAAAAAAAAAATAGTATATATTAATAAAACAATAATAGATTTAATATATAAAAATAAGATAACAATAATAAATATAATAAATAACGATAAATAACAAATTGGCAGAAAATGTCGAGTTCAAGTCTAAGTCTAATAGGTTTTCAGGCTTTGAAGGCGCTAATTATTTTGGTGGCTATCGTATGCGGTATTTTAGGTGAGTTACAAAAAAAAAATTTCTTTTCATCAAATAAATAAATCAAATCATTAAAATAATAATATTTTAAAAATTTAATAATTTAATTTACTTTTTTTCAAAAATGGTTTTTAAATGAATTCAAATGTTTTCAGAAGCAACAGAATATTATGCATGGTCAAGTTATGTTGATGAAGTAAATAATTCAAATTACTATGCAGAAATACCAAAATCTAGATATTTTAAGAAACATTCAAAGTAAGTTTTATTAAATTTATTTAAATTTATTAAAATTTCCACAAAACTCTATATTTAAATATTCTAAAATTTTATTATAATTTATTAGGGTTGATGGACATGTAAAAATATGGTATTACATTGTGATAATTCTCACAATACTTGGAACAAGTTAAGCATTTAAAGAATTTCTTGAATATTTCTGATCAATTTCTGTTAACTTGTTCATATGTGCTAATTTTAAGAATAACTTTCTTAGCTATTTATTTGTCTCAAGTTCGATTTTTATGGAAAAATAAGATTACAATTTTAACAATTGAAATGTTTGTATATTAATTAATTTGATTAATTAATTGATTTATTTAATTTAATTAATTTAATTAATTAATTTATTTACTAATTATTTAATTAATTAATTTATTTACTAATTATTTCATCAACTATTCTCTGGTAATAATATTTAGATTTTATTTCACTCTTTGGTTTTCAGCAAGTAAGCAAATTAATATATTTATTATAATCACAATTATCACAATTATCACAATTATTCTTAATTGTCATTCATAATTATAATAATAATAATAATAATTATTATTATTATTATTAACAGGTCTCGCGAATTTAGATCCTTTGTATTCAGGTGCAGGATTGAGTTGTAGTAGTATACAAACGACGGGTCATAAAAAAGAATTTGATAATAAAATAGCACAGTGGACAAAATTACAATGTAATTTAGCTGTATCGAGTTTAGTAATTGGTTGGCTTAACACAGTATTATGGTTAATATCTTTAATAGTAGCTTGGAGAACTTCTGGTCGTGACTTAAATGATAGTTCCCCTACTCCATCTCTAATGTTTCCTTCAGAAGTTAGACATTCTGGATCTGGAAATGGACCTATATATTTCTAATCTTTTATAATATTTGACAGCTATATATATTTCTATTTAATTATAATATATAAATTTCCATTTTAATTATATTATATGTATTTAATATATATAATAATTTTCTTAATTATAAATTCCCTTTCAATAAAAATTAATATTAATTATTTAATTATGGAAGATCATCGGATCTCTAACTCTACCCAACTTTGGCCTTAACTCATAAACTCCATATGAGGTAAATTTCTCCTAGTTAAATTAATGATTAAATTTAATCATTAATTTATGCAGATTAAAATGTAATTCTAAAAATAATCTTTTAAGGAGAAGGAATAATTATTAATTCTTCAAAATAGGAGCTATAAACTCCTTGCTTTAATTATAGAGTTTCTACAGTTTCTATATCTTTTTTTTTCCATATTTCGATGTTATTATTAGTTTCATTATCCGTATATCTTTATGTATTATACAATAATGACCCAATTATGTCGTCGATGTTCTTTCAAGTTCAGGCTAGATTTTCAATTATGTTTTTTTTTATATATTTATTCAGTTGTTGAATCAAATCTAATAAATCTAATACAGATGAATCAGATTCTTTATTGAAAATAAGAAATATCATGCGGAAGAAAAGATTATATTTTTGTTATAAAAATAAATAAGAATGACCAAAAAAATCTAAAAATAAATAAATAAATAAATAAAAAAAAAAAGTAATAACATATGATGCACTCGAATCATTTAATTTTTTCCATGTATGTATTACCATAGGCATTGCATGATGATATGCGATGCGGCAAAGGAATACTTCTATGTAATTCTTTTAAATACTTTAATATTTTTAGAAATTTTTTTTTTTTTTTGCATTGATCGCATTTATGTGGGAAAAAAATTTTTTTTTTTTTTTTTACGAAAATCCCATTTTCCTTCTTGGGAATAACAGAAACGAAGGTCGGAATTTTATAATTTTATACGCGTCGTAGATTTATTTTGCGAAAATCTATAAGAAAAATTGTAGTTTATTTTTAATTTGTGATTTTTTAGATAATATATATGTTTCTTTAATTTATTAAAGTTTGTATTTATAGTAATTTACATAATCTTTTGTACAAAATTAATTTAAGATACAGTATTCACGAAAAATAAATTTTCATATTCAATATGAAAAAAATTGTAAAGATTGGATAAAGCAACTTTTAGAAATAATAATAAAAAATATTTACATTCTAAAAGATTTCAAAATGAATATGCAAATTAAGTAAATGCATTAAAAATGTTATATCTAGTTAATGTTGAATGTCAATGTATAGATGCTGAAAAAAAAAAAAAAAAAAAAGAAATGATTTTATTTTGTTCCAGACAAAATAAAATAAATTAAAATAATAATAAATAATAATTCTCTAATTTAATAAATTTTCCCAACACAATTTAAATATTACCAATCCACAAATTATATAAAAAATCCAAGTCATAATTAAAAACCAACTCTTTAATACCCAAAATATCATACTTAAATATAAAATCACAAAAATTAATCTTAACCCAAATGAATAAATTGTTGTAAAGATGGTATGTAATGCTGTGAAATTTGAATCATTTACATTAATGTTAAATACTGAAGAAGTTAATTCATCTAATGTTTGAATTATATATGCAAAATATTTATTATCATTTGGAATTGAGAATGCTCCCAGAAGTGTAATGAAAATTGAAAAAATGCAAAAAATTAAAACTGAAATGTCAAAAGTGGATGATAAAGGAATTGTTGCTGAAAATGTATTATGAGTATTATGTGTATTATGTGTATTATGCATATTATGTGTATTATTTTGTGTATTATTGTTATTATGTATATTATTATTATGATGATGAGTGTTATGTGATATTTGTTGATGTGACGATGTTGTTATGTTTGCAATTATTGGAGAATTTGATCTTTGCGATTCGTTATTGTTGTTGTTATTATTATTGTTGTTGTTCATGGGAATAATTGCATGATGCATTAAATAATGTTCTCGAAATTCAATTAGATCATAAAATGTTACATTACATTCTATACATGATGGATGTCCACGAAAGTTAGTATCTTTAGAATCTCCACTACGATAATGTCTTCTTAATTCTTCTTTTGTGTATAATATATGTTCCCAACTAAATATTTTACGATGGGCAATACATCTACCACTATTATTATTATTAATTAAATAAATTATTAAACAAATTATTATTAATATTGTTATTATTATTATTAAAAAAAATTAATAAAGTAAATTTAAATAAATGTAATTAATAATAAATGTAATAAATGAATTTTTTTTACTTACCAAAATATTAATTTATGAACATTTCTTACATGTTGAACTAGTTCGGTCCACCCTTCATCACATGAAGATTGACATGACTTTATTGGACATTTAAACTTAATCATGTCTAATGTCATGTGATATATATTTTGATCTTCACAAAGTATTTGGTGATCCGATATTAAGTACCGAGTTGTTTTGTTACTATTATTATTATGATTATTCATTAATTCCGAGAAAGGTTTTGTGGCGTCATCAGTAAATATTACTTTATTCTGGTTAGCCTAAAAAAATATAAAGTATTTAATTTTTATCATTTAGTATTTTTATTTTGATAAAAAAAGAAGTATTAAAAAGTATAAAATATAAATATGAAATAGTTTACAACATAAAAAATGTAGTAGTGTGAATTAATTACATAAAGTGATTAATGCATCTCATTCATAAATTTAATACTTACTCTGCAATATGGACAGGAATTCGTTCCAAACAAGACTCTAGACCTGAGAGAGCACACAAAACATATACGATGATTACAATGTGCTACTGCGTATATATTAGTTTTCTCTGTGCATATAGGACATGTATTTGAATTATTTTCTTCACAATTATTTTCTTTACATATTTCTGGTGTCGCATGCTTATTTGGTATTGGAGAAAGATTGCATTTATTTTTATTATCGTTTTTATTATTGCTGGTGGTGGTGGTGGTGGTGGTGAGTGGTTCTTCTTCTGTTTTTGTTGTTGTTTCTGCTGTTGTTTGTGTTGTGCTCGCTTTTATTTTATTAATGTTTGATAACTGTGTTGTTGAATTGTTATTATGTGGTTGTAAAATTTCTGTTTCATTGCGAGATATTAAGTCAAGAGATCTTCGTTGACCATTTATAGTTTCCTCATGAATTAATGTCTCATTAGTTTCTACAAAAGAAATATTACTACACATTTTATTTTCGTAAAGTTTTTAAAAATCTCAAATTTTAATTCCCGAAAATTTAAATTTTTTTTTTTTAAGTATTATCAAACAAGAAACAAGATGAATGAAAAAGGATGAGAATAATTTTTTACTAATATTTATATTAGAATTTTTCTATTGGAATTTTTTTTTTTTTTTCGGTGATAATTTTTCCTATTGGAATTTTTTGTAAATAAAAAAGCAAGTTTTTAGGAAACAAGGGTAAAAATAAATTCAATGAAAATCTATGCGTCTTTTTATCTTTTTTAGATGATGGGAAGATCTCACAAAACGCGCCGTTTGATGAAAATTATCTATATATAGAGAAAATTGAATCGACCTTAACAGTAGAAACGGAGTATTACAGTAGCGTCCAAATAGTGGGCCCTTTATATTTTTTCCCGCCCTCAAATTTATTTTAAATCAATATATCTGGCACGTGAAAATCCTGTTAAAAAATTTTTAAGTGTCAAATTGTAATTGGCGCAGGGTGTTTCTTATCTCTATGAGGTTAGTATAATATTTATTATGATCTTATTATGATCTTTATTATCTATTATATCTATTACGTATAACGTAAATTATATTATATTATTTACATTATGTTTATTTATATTATGTATATTATCTTTAATGTTGTATTTTATGTATATGTTACATTATTATATTATTATGTTACATTATATTATGTTACATTATTTATTTTATGTTCAGTTAATTTCCTCACCTTACAAAATGTGATTTTAGAGTTCAATAAAAACCGGAATATATCAAGAATATATTAAGTATAACCTTGGACAATAATTGTTTCTTGACCTTTTATGATTTTTATGATTATCTTTTAGTTACTTGTGATTTCCATGCAACGACTGCAGAATTGATTGTTCTTTAAAAAGAAGAGAATAAATAATTCTTAAAATTTTTTCAGGAATTATAATTATTTAAAATATAAAATATTTAAAAGTATATATTATTATGATATATTGTTGTATTATCCCTAAAATATTACGTTTGTTATAAGGGTGTGGAAGGGGCAGTAAGTGAACGACTCGTCAATATTATCAAAAATAACCTAATTATTTTTCTTATCATTCGCTCATCCTTCGTTCCTTATGTGTTCCTTCTCACATAAAAAAAAAAGGTGAATTCTTTAAAGAATTAATAAACCCCAATAATGCAATTTTGTTTGGATAATGTTTTGGATGGTATGAACGATCTTACTATCTTTGTACTTATATAAAACTCTCAATACATAAATGAGTTGTTTATCGTCACAAACAATTTTGTATAATTTGTATAATTTGTATATTTTTGAGGGCATAGCGTTGATGATCGCTCTTAAATGATTTCCAGAACATTTCGACATTCCATTTATTTATTTATATTACCATAAATATATTCTTCCCAAAGGGTATTAAAAAAACGCCTTTTAAAGTTGTTTACGGGACGGGTCACGTAGGGATTTAAAGCTAGACACGTAAGACACGCTGTGGTTACAATCTCCTTTAATATGAAACAGTGAAACAAACAAATTTTACTTCAAATTTCTATGACGTACTCAATACTATTTTTACAATTATACTTTATCTTTATTAACTATGAAAATCTTTATTACCACTATGATATTTATGATATGGTAAATGAATTTATCTATGAATATAAATGGTCAATCATAATGCAATGTCGTCAATTTTTTTAATAATAATAATGATCTCATGATAAGGATATAATTCTCCACTTAATTTGACAAAATTGGTTGTATTAAAAACTTGTTAGAAAATGTAGAAAATGTATTTTCATGTGTGAAATTTCTTGTTTTTCTTTTTTCTTTTTTTTTTTTTTTTTTTTTTTTTTTTTCTTATGCTTGAGTTTTCTTCCAAAGTAAAAAATAATTCTTTCATTTATTAACAGTATATTTATATAAAAAATAATTAAGGCAATTACATTGTTCAATAATATGCATAATGATCTTTGTGTGAATGTATGTATGAAATTAGAAAATGTAAAGTTTTTTTTTTTTTTGCTTCAAAAAAAAAAATTATGATTTATAAGTAATTGCAGATACTAGGTGGTTGGTCAATTTATTTATGTATTATATTTTTTGGGACTTATTATAATTTTTTTATATAATCATCCTAAATTTTAGAAATTATTTCATTCTTTTGATTATATTTTCCCTTTTTACAAATTATCTTTATTATATTAAGTAACTATAATTGGAAACCCAAGAATCATTAATCATTATATCTGCACAAGTTTAAACCATCTAAAGAAAAATAAGTAAAGAAAGTTAGCTATTTATGAATATGTTTAATTACAAAAAGATTTTGTTTAAAATATCAGATGCTATCCTGTGATACTTATTTCATTTACTAAGTAGTAATTCGTTGTGAAAAAGAAATAAACTTGGTTAGTTGATGTAATTTTTTTTTTTTTATATTTCATGATAATGATAGAAAATTTTTGATAAATCTAAAGTGATTAGATCACATGATAATGAATGAAGTTTACCGCATTCATTTTAAAATTTGACCCTTTCTTAATTTAACTTCTTAATTTACTTTTTTTTTCCCTTTCGTAACAAACAAATCCCATTTATTTTTAATTCGAATTTCGAACCCAAATCTTTTTTTCTTCGAGATGAACATATTTTTTATGACCAATCAAAATCAAACACCTAATTGGCGGCGCAAAGTTCATTTATTCAATTTATATATTCAATTATCCAAATTTGTTAATAAACAAATGTATCAATTGTTCTCATTTAAGAACAATGAACATTATTAGTTTTATTGTTATTTCCTCTAGAAATTTTTTCCCCAAAATTTTTGATACATATGAAAATCTATATTAATTTGATTTATTTATTTTTTCAAAGAAAATAAGGGAAGAAGATAGAAATGTGGTTTTGTGTTTGGGGCATGGATCTCGTTATTTCTCGGTATCCCCAACGACATAAGGGAAAATGGTTTGTTTATTTATCAACTTCTTCAAATTTGAATTTCATGACGATTTGTTTATGGTTTTATAAAAAAAAAAGTTTTTTTTTTAATAATTTGTTTTTTTTTCACGTGTAAACTTCAAAGTACACAAAATTCCCATTATTTTGTATGATTGCAAATTGATTAAATTGATTTGTTTATTTGGCTTTCTATCAGAGGAATATCTTGCCACGTATTAGAAAAGATATCGATAAAAATAATTGTTAATAAAGAAAATATACAAATATTCATTTTTAAATTTTACAATTTTTTTTTTTTTTTAGTCGGAGTAAATTTAAATTTTATTTATTGGGTTCAAATAAACCAAACAAATATTTAAATCAGGAATTAGCGAAAAAAAAAAATTACAAAAATTAATCAAACCCACATATAAATGAAAGAAAAGAAATATTAATTATAAAAAATAAAAATACAAAGATTACGAATGTATAAAGTATGGTAAGGTTGATTAAAAAAAAGATGTTAATGTTCCAGAAAAATACAAAAGGGGTGAAAAAAGGTGTATAAATAAAAATTAAATAAAACCGAATAAAATCAAATTTGAGTTTTTCTTTATAGAGAAGAATTATATTTGATTTTTTTTTATGCCATATAACAAATAAAAATCAATTTTATTTGAATTGTTCTATTATAAA
Source organism: Diversispora eburnea (assembly GCA_910592015.1). Lineage (NCBI taxonomy): Eukaryota > Fungi > Glomeromycota > Glomeromycetes > Diversisporales > Diversisporaceae > Diversispora > Diversispora eburnea. The sequence continues at coordinate 34,698 of CAJVPK010000220.1, read as the reverse complement.
ACTATTCATTTAGTTTTTATATTTGTCAAATATAATTTGTCGCAATAATTGTCAATTAATTATAATTTAATTATATAATCTATCTTAAACTTGCTTCTCCGCTTTCCTTTACTTCAACAACAATATCTTTAAAAGGATCTTTATCAGATTCAATAGAACTTACTTCAGATTGTTCAGATTGGCAAACCGACAGATTTGAAGATAGTCTATGGGGAGGTGAAGGAAATTGTGATTCAAATGTAGGATATGGTTCAGAAACGACGTTATTATAGTCATTATAATCGCTTAAAGTTATTCTATTCATTGGAGAGATTCCACCTTGAGTTTCTTCCATCTCTAAATCATGAACCAATGTCGAACTTGGTCGACTTTTATTAATATCACTTGTGGTACTTGTGGTGTTGGTGCTAGAAGTAGAGTGAACGCTTGTTCTAGGGGTTAAATATTTCTTTTTAGGTTCAGTTGACTTAGGTGAAGGTTTTTGAGTAATATTTAAGTTGGTATTTATAGGAGCAATAGGAGTAATGACATCTCGTGAATTATTTAAATTACGGTTGCTTTGTGATGAATTACGAGGATCGTAATCAAGCGCAAATGCGCTAGACCTATTTAATTGTACCATAGGTGGTTTGCTTGGGACTCTCACTCGTTCATCATTATAATTGAAATTATTAAGAGTACCATGAGCATCACTAGTTTGAACTCTATTGTTAACAATAACGCTCGAAGAAAGACTAGAACGACTAGAACGACTAGAACGACTAGAATGGTTAGAAGGACTAGAAGGATTAGAATGACTAGAATGAATTGAACGACTGGCAAGCATCCCTGATGGACCTGGTTCATCTATTAGACGTACTGATCCTTCACGATCTCTGCGACGTTTATTTTTAACCTTTTTACGCACAATGAACGCAATTATAATCATTATAACTATTATAATGAAGATCCCAGTAATTGCAACTGATGGTGAATCATTTTCACTTTCATTTTTTGAGGATTCCGTTGAAGGAAGTTCTGTTGGCGTGGGACCTATTGACGAAGAAAGTTCTGTTGACGAGGGAAGTTCTTTTGATGATGTCAATTTAGGGGTACTCGCAGAATTCTTTATTGTGTTTTTAGAAGTTGCGGAAGTAATTTCAGAGCTTTTTGAAGTTGGAAGAGAAGTCGTCTTTAATGAAGAAGCTGAAGTTGAAGAAGGAGTTGAAGTTGAGGAAGTTACAGAAATTGTCTTAACCCTTGTTACCGTTTTTGTAGGTTTAGTAGTAGTATCCGCTCTTCTCTCATATTTTTGTTGTAATGGTATTATTGCCATTGATAAAAAAAATTTTAAAAAAAATTTTAAAAAAAAATTAAATAATTGCTAAACAAAAGACGGAATTAATGAAATTTAATTAATTTATTTTTTTGGACGGTACTTTTCCCAAGAAATGAGAAAAAGGTGTTATTTTTATTTGATGTGATACACGAACTTGAATGAAGTTAAGGAAAGAAAAAAAGTTTAATCATTATTTAGGACGAAATGAAAAATGCAGAGGAAGGGAAAGAAAAAACACGTATTCAAAGTTGGAATGTAAGAAAATTTTACAATCGAATAATACATTTTCAATGTTACATTTTATTAAAATTGTTAAACATCTTGTTGGACGCTAAATAGCACTTTAGGCAATTTTAATTAATTCGATTTTCATTCTTTCAATTGCATTTATATAACATGCGGTTTCACGATTTCTTTGGTACAACTATCATTAATTGCTATTTTCCTGATCAAGTTAATTACATCTAAATTATCGTTGTAATATTCAATTTATTTTATGATTACGAAATTAATCAATATGGTAAGATCTAATGACGTATTCTTCTTTTCTCTCTCTTTGTTCGGTTAATAATCCAACACTTGACGAAAAAGACATGATAAATATTACCGACTTACCATAGAAATGAAATTTAAATTTATTCTAATCGATAATATTTTTTTTAGCGTAGTTATCCCGTGATCTGATACATATAGTTACACTAGTTACACTAGTTACACTCAAGAAGTTTCTGTCATTATTATCATTATTAGTTAATAAATCTTTACTTTTGTTAACGATTCGATCTTGCTAAATTATTAAAAATGGTCAAGAAGAAAAGTAGAAGATTTCTTAATCCTGCCGATGCACATCGTTAGTTATCTCTTTCGAAATTTAATTTTGGAAATCACATTTCAAGTATAATAATTCATAATAATTTATACTGATTAATAATATTCTAATTTTTCTAAAAGGTAAGGCGATGCGTCAAAAGGAAATTAAAAAGGTAAGAAATATCATAAATAATATCTCAATGTATGTGTAATTACTTTTTATTAACAGTTTATCAAATTTAATAAATAGTGATTTTATTTTTTTTTTAGAATAAAATGGAAAGAAAAAGAGTAAGAACTCTTATTATGGTGCATAAAGATACTACAAAACTTGAAGAAGAAATAACAAGATATAGATCTTTAGGTTCGTTCTTAGTGTTATAGAAGTGATGAAATTTATTATTAGACAATTAAAATAACAATTATTTTAGATAGAGAAAAAAAGTTGGATAAAAATGGAAAAGCAAAATTAAAAGATCTGGAAGATAAATATAAAAAAATTTGTGAGACAAAGAAGGTATGTATAATATTAAATGATAATAATTTTTATGATTATTATGAATAATTTTAATAAATTCTAATTTTCATAATTATATTATAATTTTAATAATTATCATAATTATTGTATTATATTATAATTATTATATTATAGGCCCATGGTGTTAGTACATTAAAGTAAGTGTAATAAAGTTTTGCAATTAAATTAATTAAATTTAATAAATTTAATTAAAATTTTCAAGAAGTTCAAGAATTATAGATATTTACAATTTTCTGTTTTCAATAGGGATAAGGATAAGAATGTCAAAGATCAAAATCCTATACATTTCCATCCAACTTTAAATCCTTCTGGATTACCTGCATCTAATTTGGGTAGATATTTCAATTGGACAATTTTATAGTTTATAACTTTTTGGTTATGAAATTTATTTATAGATTATATATTATTTATTTCGGCACAAGGTCAGGAAGAAAGTGATAATGATGAGAATGATAGTGTATCTTCTGAAGAAGAAGATGAACCTTCGCAGAATTCTGATTCACGTATGTTTATTTTCATAAAAAATTTTTTTATGAAATTTTTTGGTTACCCCACATTAAATTATAAGCATTAAATAGAATCTCAACAAGAATCAGATGAAGATATTCCTCTTCCTCCTAAGAAACCACCAAATAAAGGAGAAGAAGAAGAAGAAGAATTACCTGAACTTCCTCCTGGGACACCTCCAAAACATCAAGAAAAATCTAGTGATGAGGAGGAAGATGATGATTTACCAGAATTACCTCCTGGACCTCCACCACCTTCATCAAAAAATAGCAATATTATTAGTATACCAAACATGTCAAATATACAAAGCATGTCCAATATGTCAAACATGTCAAATATGTCAAATATATCAAATATGCCAAGACCACCACCACCACCATTTGGATTTGCACCACCACCCGGGATGTATCAAGGATCATATCCACCACCACCACCACCACCTGGAACTCATATTATACGTAATGGACATCCTGGATTAAATAACATGAGACCTAATGCGATGCAACCTCCACCGACATCATCATTTCCTCCTTCAAATGGAAATCATATTTTGCGTAATGGACATCCTGGATTAAATAATATGAGATCTAATGTGATGCAACCCCCACCGACATCATCATTTCCTTCCGCAAATGGAACTCATATTATGCGTAATGGACATCCCGGATTAAATAACATGAGACCTAATATGATGCAACAACAACCGCCACCAACTTCACCATCATCATTTCCTCCTACAAATGGTAACATCAAAATTTTCACTTATTAATTTATTAATTATAATTTTTTTTTTAATTTTATAAAAAATAAAAAATATTAAATATATTTATTTATTTAGTTTATGGATCTTCGTCACGTAATTTCTCTCAAACCAATACATCTAATAAGTTTCAACCTGAAAATTCAAGTACGTTGACTGCTACACCAGTTATTCAAGCAGCACCGAAAGTTCGTAATCTTCAAAAGGAACTTACTACATTTGTTCCTGCATCGCTCATGCGAAAGAAAGTTTCAGAAAATAAACCAAAAGTTGCTCGACCAGTTGTAAATGCTGCACCTAATATCGATGATGGAGTGAGTTCAACTACAACAACCACCGCCATAAAAAGAAGTGTTTCAACGGCGATACCTTTATTACAACAATCAGAAAATAATAATTTATCATCAGAAACTATAAGTACCCCACCACCTGCTAAAAAATCAAAAACCAATAAAAAGAAAGTAGATGAATATGATAAATTCATGGCAGAAATGCAAGATTTATTATGAATATATTTTCCATTGTATATTTTTTTCTTATTACGCAATAAAAAATAAAATGAATTTTTCCTAAAATAATTTATTTCAAATTTTATTTATTTATTATATTTTTCTGAACTATTCCTAAATTAAGAATTAGTGTAACATTAATGATAAAAAATTTTTTTATCGAACTTGATAAAAAAATAAGATCGTTCTAATTCTCATTATTCATTCCCAAAAAAACGATGCCTTCACAAAAATCAATGAAAAAAATAAAATCTTTTCGAAAACCAACTAAAAAGATAAAGAAATCTCCATCAAAAACTTTAATTCCATCAAAACGATCGTTTTCTGAACATTCGTCAAGTCAAGCTGTCAATAAAATTTTTGGAGTAACAAAACCTTCAGTTAATAATAAGAAACCTTCAAAAAGCGGCAAGAAAGTTACTTTTGGAAGTGGCAAGAATAAATCTATTGGTTCTCCAAAAAGTAATAAATTAACTTCAATCCTAAAAAAGCCGATCAAAGATACTTCAAAAATCAAAAATGAGGTAATGAGCATTGATCATCACGATCCCGATTCAGAGGGTGAAGGTTGGGAAACTATGGATTCAATAGATGAAAATATGGATGGATTTATATTAGAAAATGATAATTCTGAGGATGATTCTGAGGATGATTCTGAAGATGATGATTTGGAAGACCTTGAATTGAGAGATGATGAATATGTTTTAAATTATTCTGGCAATTCAGATGAAGAAAATGAAAGCGACATAAAAAATGTAAAACATGAGAAACATAAGAAAGTGGAAAATAAAAATATAAACGAAAATAATGATTCCGAGAGTTCAGAACTATCCGATGAAGATGATGATAATGAAGAAGAAGGGGATGAGGATAATGAAGAAGTTGATAATAATGAAGAAGTTGATGATAGTGAAGAAGAAAAAGATAATGAAGAAGGTGATGATAATGATGATGATGATAGTGAAGAAGAAGATAATGATGATGGTGATAAAAATGAGTCAAACGAAGATTCTTCCATAAAACAAAAAAAGATTAACGATGAACCTTCTGCCAAGCGATTTAAGAAAGAAAAACCCGGTAAGGTTAATAATTTGATGTGTACATAATAAATTAATAAAAGATAAAAGTTATTAAAATTTGATTATTTCAACATAGACCAAGCACGAATTAAAACAGCATTTGAACATAAAAAGTATGGAAATCGTAAGCTTGATCCTGAATATAGATCAGGAATTAAAGAATGTTGGGAATTTGCTCGTAAACTAAACCTTTCACCTAAAGATAGAAAAAAATATATTAATGAGCTTTTTGAGTTAATTGATGGAATTATACCCGAATTATTATTTAAACATGATACTTCCCGTATTATTCAAACTGGATTGAAATATGGAACAAAAGAACAAAGAATTAAGGTTGCGAATGAATTAGAAGGTCGATGGATTGAAGTGTTTAAGAGCAAGTATGCAAAATTCGTTGCATGTAAAATTATGCAATATTGGTAAGAATTTTATCATTTTATTTATTTTTTTCATAAGAGAAATATTTATATTTATTAAATTTTACATATTTATTATTAGTCCAGGGTATAAAAATATAATTTTGTCTGAACTTCAAGGAAATGTTGCGAAATTGTTAATGCATACTGAAGCTCGTAACGTTCTTCTTGAAGCATATGAATGTGCTAACGGTAAACAAAGATTCTCTTTAATTAAAGAATTTTATGGTCCCGAGTTCAAATTTTTTAAGGTATTTTTTTATTTATTTTATTTTATTTTATTTTTTTTTTGTTCATTCACTCGTAATTAATATAATTGATGCACATATTAAAATTGTAATTAATAAATATTGTCGCAGAAAACAGAATGTTTAAAACTTGAAGACCTTATCGCTGAAAATCCTTCGAATAAGGATAAAATTGTCGAAAATCTTTATTTAACCATAAAAAATTTTATGAAAAAGCCAGAGATATTAAATTTCATAATTCCACACCGGATTTTATTGGATTTCCTTACTCACGCTAATGAAGTTAAGATACTCTCAATAATCCAATTAATTGATAAACATATTCCAGAAATTTTGCATACGCGTGAAGGTTCAAGAGCAGCGATGCTTTGTTTTTCACATGCAAATGCAAAGGTAATTTTTTATTTGCTTTTCTTTTCGAAATTTAAATTTTCTTTTTTTTTGTATATAAAATTCATTTATTTTTTTTTATTGTTTAAATTGTTTAATTTATTAGGAACGCAAAAGTATGTTACAAGTAATGAGAGATTATATTAAAAAGATATGTTGCGAAGAATATGGTCATCTCGTATTATTAAGAGTATTTGATGTTGTTGATGATACTGTTTTAATGAAAAAATGTATTATTGATGTAAGTAAAAAAAATTTTGAACTTTCATTTCCGCAATTTTTTTTTCTTGAATAAAAAAAATAATTTAATAGTTTTTTGTTAAATAGAAAATGATAAAAGAGAATTCTTTCGAGACCATATTGTACAATAAATATGGTCATCGTGTAATATTGTATCTTTTGACTGGAAGATCTAGAATGTACTTTAATTATGATACATTAAAATTACTTGCACAGAATGATGAGATTCGTGTGAAAACCAGGTTGGTAAAAGAAAATATTTTCTGATAATATTGTGTCAAATTGTATTTGAATAAAGTAAGTACTCAAATTTATGACAAAAAAAAATATTAATGATTAAATTAATTAATTTAAATAGTAAAAAGGATCCAATTATCAGGGCTACGGAACTTCGTAAATTGATAACTCCCGCTCTAATTCAGTATTCTCAAAATAATACTGCCAAGATGCTTTCTAATCCATACACCACTCAGATTCTTTGTGAAACAATTCTTTACGGTGAATCAAAAGTTGAAGAAAAAATACCAATTTTAGAAAACATAACAAAGCTAATAAGTGATACACCGAAGGATAGTAAAGATAATATTATGATTACATATGCTAATAGATTTCTAAAAATTTTAGTAAGAGGTCAACATTGGACAATTCCTAAACAAAGAAATGGAAAAAATAATGGAAAAATTATTCAAAAGAATAATCTTTCTGAGAGTAATAGGACAAAAAATGGTGCTACTGATTCATTAGAACAAGATTTCAGTGGAAAGAAAGTGGAATTACATTTTGCCCCAATGTTGCTTAATACTATTAAGAATGATTTATCATATTATTCATGTCATGAAACAGCTTCATTTGTAATTTTGGCATTATTAGAAAACGATGAAACTAAAAACGAGGTCAAGAATATTTTAATGAAAGGTATAAATTCTATTAAAAAAGCAGCTCTAGAGGATAACAATTCAGGTGCTTCAATAATTATAAAGGAACTTGAGTAAAATCCTTTACTTTCTTCGTTCTTTGATATAAATTAAAAATAATTTTTATTTATATAAATCTTGTTAATAATAAATTAAATTTAACTTTCAATATTTTATAATAAACATAATTTATTATTCAAACAATTTAATAATACATAATTCAACATGAATTGTATTTTTGTATGGATTTATTTTTCAAAGATAAAAGTATAATAAAATAAATAATAAATTCATATTCTATAATCTTATTATTTGCAAAATTTATATAAATTTACCATCTACCAACTCTTCTTACACCCATTCGTCCTTGTCCAATACTTTTCTCTTTAACAGGTTTTATCATAAATTTTTTCTTCTTAGAATCTATCTCCGAGTTCTGACCTTTTTTAGATCTATTTTTTAATATATTTTGAATTCCCAAAGTCATTATGGAAGGTGAACTCATATAATTTGAATTCGAATCTCCTTGTTTCATTCTTCTTTCCCTTGCATATTCATCAATTTTCACATGATGTTGTTCATATCTTTCTTCACGTTGTCTAGTTAATTTCTTCTGTAATTCACCTAAACCTATTTGTTTCTTTGTTTTTTCTGTTTGTTTAATGATTTCAGGATCATTCAAAGATGTTTGTTTTATACCATATTTCTCTGTATATTTATCAGATGATGTTTTGCTCATTTCCTCTTCCTATTAAAATTTAAATCAAATTTTTTTATAATGGAATATATTTTGTAAATATCAAATTTAAATCTGTAAAAATAACAAGAATATAATATCACATACCAAAGCTATTCTAGCATATTTGAAACCTCTCAGAAAAACATTTCTAGATGCTAATCTTTCTACACCTAATTTTTTTAATTGTTTATGATTCAGGTGTATCAATTCTTTCCAATGAATATCTTTAAGACAATTATAAAATTTTGTCAATTTTGTTCCTCGACACCACCTTAAGAAATCTATTAAAATATAATTATTCAAATTATATATAAAGTTGTATGTTAGTGTCATTGGAATAATTTATTTGAAAATTTTTACAAACCATTTTCCAACATATCAAAATTTGGTTTAAGAATATTTTCATCCCAAAATTTTTTATAATTTGCCCTTAATCTTATTCTTCTTGGGTTGATTAGATTGTTTTCACAACTTTCCTCACTTTCCTCACTTTCATCATCTAAATCTATTTCTTCTTCCTCCTCATTAATTTTACTTTTCTTGGAAGATATTTTTTTTACTTTTTTTGCATTTAAAATGGTTGACCTTGGAGACCTAAAATTCTTTGGAACTTTCCTAGCTGATTCTTCATCAGAAATTTCATCATCCTCATCTTCTTCTAATGATGGTTGAGTGTAATTAGCACCAGGAATTGGTAAAGGTTTTAATTTCATATTTTCAGGTAAAATGACTCTTGTCTCAATAGTGAAAGGTGGGGCTTTACTCTTAGGTGACTTTCTTTCATTTTTGATGTATTTGAAGATTCTTATTGGTTGTGGTTTTGGTTTTTTATATGTTTTTATAACATTTCCTTCTTCTTCTTTTTCTTCTTCTTCTTCTATTTCAACATTTTTTTGAAGATTTTTATTATTACCAATATTATTGCCATATTTTCCGTATTTCTGATCTTCCAATTGAGTTGAATTATAGTTGCTTTTTGTAACTTTTCCAATATTATTAATATTATTACTATATTTATCATATCTCTGGTCTTCCGAATTATAATTGCTTTTTGGAATGGTTCCAATATTATTGCTATATTTGTCATATTTCTGGTCCTCTGGATGAGATGATTTATAATTGCTTTTTGTAACTTTTCCAATATTATTAATATTATTACTATATTTATCATATCTCTGGTCTTCCGAATTATAATTGCTTTTTGTAACTTTTCCAATATTATTAATATTATTACTATATTTTTCATATTTCTGGTCTTCCACGTGGGTTGAATTATAGTTGCTTTTTGGAATGTTTCCAATATTATTAATATTATTACTATATTTGTCATGTTTCTGGTCTTCCAATCGAGTTGAATTATAGTCGTTTTTTGTAACTTTTCTAATATTATTATATTCGTCATATTTCTGGTCTTCCAGGTGAGTTGATTTATAATTTTTATAATTGCTTTTTGAAATGTTTCCAATATTATTAAAATTATTACTATATTTGTCATATTTTTGGTCTTCCAATCGAGTTGAATTATAGTTACTTTTTGTAATTTTTCCAATATTATTATATTTGTCATATTTCTGGTCTTCCAGGTGAGTTGATTTAAAATTTTTATAATTGCTTTTTGGAATGTTTCCAATATTATTAATATTATTACTATATTTGTCATATTTCCGGTCTTCCATGTGAGTTGAATTATAATCATCATAATCATCATAATCATTATAACCACCATCTTTTTTAACTTTTTTGATCGTTTTTGTATAAATTCCTAATATTGTTGTCGAATACGATCTTGTAATAAATAAATCTATCATTTTGGGAGATTTTATTTGAGATAACATTTTTTTTTTTCGAAAAAATTAAATTCTCGACCAAATATATATACAAAAAATATATATAGATGGATCTACAAAATTTTGTGATAATCAAATTTATTAGTAGCATACCCAATTTTAAAGTTAAATATACTGTATCAACAACCAAATATTGGTTTTTGTAAATTTTTAGCTTGTTAATTTTTGTTGATTGAGAGGAATAAAAAATGGTAATGGTTTTATACATATTGGATCGATATTGGTTAATATATTTCAATTTCTAAGTAAAAAAAAAAAATAAATTTTGAATAATACATTACCATATAACAATAGCTTTATATTTGTTAAATTCCACTCATTGAGACAAATGTATTTTTATCAAGTTTAGACCGACCGAAGAATTTTATTATAATTTATAAAAAAAAAATTGTTAAAATAATAATATAATAATGCATTCGATCTCAAAGCATTTAATTATAAACTAAGAATAAATGATAGATGTTAAGCAAACTTTATTTTTGTTTTTCTTCATTAAATAAATAAATATGCCATTCTAATGTTATGACCCCCTAAATTTTTTTTTTATAAATAAAGTACAACAAATTGATCATCACTATAATTTGAGTTTTTAACTGTTCGTTTTCAATTTTTAATTTTAGTAAGTTATGATATTTATTACCTTTCATATTATCTAAAGTCATAAATTCTGTGGATATTACTTATTTTTTCAATACCTTTCTATTCAGGTGACTAAATCTATACTTTATATATATCAAATAAAGTAATTATAACGAATTTAACATAGGTAGTTTAAAAATTTGTATCAACCATAAATAGATATATTTAATATGGTTGGCACATGGGGTACTTCAAGTGTTTCGTCAGAAGATATTCTATTTGAGGAAAATTTCAAGAATCTATTCGAAAAGCAACCGTGGTTAGTTCGACATTCTTTTACTCCTGAATATTGGCCCTGTAAAGAACAAGTCATTATTGATATATTCAATAATAACGTTATTCCAACTGAAACATCTCAAGTGAATATTAATAAACGCAAATATCATGAAAATTCTGAACCTAATGTGGATTGTGTAAATAATTATGTTTCTTGGAAAGTAAAGCAATGCGATCTTTACAAAAAAATCAGAGTATTATCAGATCTTGATGATAAAATTTATAATCCACAACGATTATCATCTAATCCCTCGGGTGAATTTTATAGCTTTATTAATAATGATAAAAAATTTTCGGAGACGAGTCAATTACCAATTCAATTTGTAAACCTTAGATTACAAAGTACTCCAATTGCTTCTTTATCAACATCCAGTGGTCGCGGTTATCCTTTAAATCAACAATCATCATCAACCTTCTCCACTCAAAAAAATCAATCTTCTGCAAGTTCATCGAATATAGGACAATCATTATCAACCAAAAATGGTTCATCCGAAATATTATCATCATTCAAAATTCCTTTTCCTAAAAAAGAGTGTGAATCAACTTCAAAAATGACAAGTCTCAATATCTTTAATTTTGAACAAACTATATATGATCCACATTTTAATCCTTTATTATGGAATCAAGAACTAGTTGATCGACTTACAAATAATGGTTGGTTCGATAAATTGTTTTATTCTTCGAAATCGAAATCACTTTTACGAGATAATGCTTTATGGAATCATTATATTTTCGAAAATTTGAGTTTATCTACAAAAGATTCCTCTACTCTCACTGTATTATTTTTATCAAATTCACTTGTGAGTTCACTAAATTATATTATAGATATTCTTCAGAAAAAAGGTATAACTTGTAATATGAAGAAAGTAGAATTTGGATCAAAGTCAATTAAAAAAAATCGAAATTATCATCATTCTTATGACATCGAGGAACGTAAATCTGTAAAGGGAAAAGGGAAATTAGTTGAAAATAATGAAGTAAAATCAAAACTTCCCACTATATCTTCAACTCAAATGTTATATCTTATCTTTCCACAAGAATCAGATCAAGATATAATGAAATTTCAGTCAAAATCTGTTCGATTATTTTTGAAGAAATTTTCGACAATCAATAAAATTCATATTTGGGAAACCCGAGACGATTGCATAATTAATTTTGAAAATTTATATAATGAACTTCGATTGACACGAGAATTAGAAACAAAATTATATCAAGTTAAACGTCATTACTGGAATCATATGAATCCATTGAAAGAATGGAAAATTATGAATTCAATTGTGAATTGTTACAATAGGAAAATTGAATCTTTATCTAAAATGGTAATATCAAATGAAGTTGGATCAATGTCAAATGAAATTGTATCAATGTCAAATGAAGTTGGATCGATGTCAAATGAAGTTGGATCGATGTCGAGTGAAGGTAGATCAAAAAGTAAAATTGGATCATTTTCCAACATATCTTCTAATGAATTTTCAGAAACATTTATGGATACAGCGACTCAACTTTCTAAAGATAATTCATCATCGGAATATGAGCAAATATCATTGTCCTTGAAAATACAACATTCTTTAATATTTTTCAAAGAAGATGTTGTCGAAAAGTTGGCCAGAATGTATCCTCCTACAAGTTCATCTATCTTTAAGAATAATTGGAAAATCAAATGTCCTTATGTATTATTACAACCAGAAACTGAATGTTTTGAATTAAAAAATATTTCTGAGGCTTTAAATGATTTTTCATCTCCATGTGGAGGAATTGGTACTATTGTGCATATGAGTGTAGTCTCTAAAGCAGTTATTCAAGGAAGATTCTATGGATTAAAAGTACAATCTACTTTAATAGAAGACTGGTGGCTTATGGAAGAATATCGTACACTTCCAGAATATTATATAAGATCTGAACATGCAGCAAGAAGACCATTCATTTTAATGTTGGCTTATGATATGAATGTTGTTGATTGGTCAATCGTGAACTTACCATCAATAGTTTACGATGAAATTGAATGGGAAAATATTCCACACGAAAAACAAATATTTGTTGAAGGATATATTGGAGTGAAATTTGAGATTTATGATTATAGTGAAATTCAAGAAATTCAAGAGCATAATGATGAAGAATAAAAAAAACATATATCTTTGGTCTTTGGGTTTTATTCTTATGTTGATCGGGATAATGTGGGACGAAAATACTCACTTAGTTTCCAGGAATAAATTACACTTCTACCAAGAATTAGTTAGGTTCGTAGAAATAGTTTTTTTAAGAATTTTTTTTTTAAAAAATTTAATAATAGAACCTTATTAAAAAATAATTGATTCGTTTATTTTGCCCATCGCATTTCATTTATTTGTAAAAAAAAAAAAATAATAAATTTAGTTCTTGTGTCATATTATTTGCTCTCGATATGACAAGAGATATATAAAAATATATGTAGATACATTTTCTACATTTTATAAAATATTTCTTTTTCTTTTGAACTTGAAATTTTATATGCCATAAATAATATATAAAAGAATGGAAATTCTTTATAAAAATTACTTTGCCATAATGGAACTTTTCTGAATCAAGTTCGTCATAACTGAGTAATCAATGAGTTCGTTCGTTATATCGGTATATAACATGAATTATATCCGTTCTTGTTTTATTTTTACTTTTAAGCGTAATTGTTTCTTGCAATTGTTTTTTGAGACTAATAGTAAGCTTAAAAAAAGGAACAAGTATTTTAATATATAGTTTAGTGAAATTACGTCCAATATATCTTTATCTGATATTAATTAAGTTTATTTTAAAAGTTAATAAAATATACAATATGATATATACATATTAAATGAGAATTAAATTCATCTATTTCTGTTTTGGTTCACTCTTCAGGATTAAGCTCAACCACTACAGTATTAGGTTCGCTGCCCGCCATAGGTTCATTATAAGGTAATTCACTACGTTCTTTGAGCAATCTCAATGACAAAAATATGTTCTTAAAAAAACAAAGATGCATTCATGTTATTTTTTTCGGAAGAAGGACACGGTATCAATTTTCATTAATTTGGAAGGTTCATGACTTTTGTAGTAATCCTTTAATCTGGATCCATTATTTTCAAAGAGGATTTATCCGTTATATTAAGTATATAATTAAGTAGTTTATTAACTATTGGATCATTATAAAATTTTTTTTTTTTTTTACATGTAGATTAGAAGAATAAAAAGGAAAATAATGTAAAATTGTAAATTTACATTTCATTTTGAAAAATGGGTTCTTTTCATTATAATTTTACAAAACATCATATTGTATAATTTCGCTTAAAAAAATAATTTATGGCCCTGATTTATCATTCGGATTTGATTGAGGTTGACTTTCCACTAGACTTTTTGATAATTATGAATTTAAGAATTTTGGCGGTTCTGTATAATTGTTCTTGGGAACCATCCATTCTGAATATTCGCTTCCATTGATGAAGGCGTCATAATATAATTAGGTATTTCAAGAACGTCAATTTCATTGTATTGACTATTCCGTAAATGTGATTAAAATATATCTAGTGTCACATCACTCTTACTTTGGGATAGTTATCTTTTCTTTTTATGATATCGGCAACGGGTCAGGGTTATTTGAAACATTTTTATTATCATTTATTTTCGTTTATAATTTACTTAGTATATATTATGTTTATCAATAAATATATTGCTTTGAACAATTGATATTGGTTTATCGTGTTTTGGTATCTTTTATTATTATAAATGATTATTGCCTCCAAGGTAAGTTATAAGTGCGAACAAACAATAAGAGCAAAATTATTATGTGCAAACGTTAGAAATTCATGAATTTTATTTTTATTATTTTCACTATTTACATCTCGTAATTATTTCATTTCCATATTTATAGTCATTTCTGGATTCAAGGTATCTTGACTATCTGTTCTATTAATTCCAATTTCTCTATTTAAAACATTTCTATTTTGTAAATCATCATTTTCGAGAATAGATTGCACCTCGGAGTTAAAAATCCAGTCTTCCATATTAGGAGGTTTATTGGCTGTAATGTTGGATAATTCTTGTTTCAGGAGTCTATAGATAATAAAATAAATGTAAATTAATAAATTTTATAAATTTCATTATACAGTAGAAGGTAAATATATTAGAAATATCATTACGTACCCACAAAAATCATCTAAATTTAAATCATTTTCATCATGACCAAATGGATTTTCTATCTCTTCACCAATCCTTTCTATACCCAATAAAGTAGCGGTTGCAACGAACGTTACTAAAATAGTGACCCATCCGAGATCTGCCACCAATTGAAATGGCAAACTTAAGCAATATAACCATGTAACTTGAGTAAGATGAATAGCATATGCTAAAGGAATGGGGCTTCTTAAAACTCTTTCGAGATTGGTTAAACAATCTACTAATGTACAAAGATTTGTATGTAAAATACTTATAGAGGCATCATCAGTAGAACCACGCTGTTTTTGAGCAGAAATATAAGAGGAAATATATAAAGAGATTTTCAATGGAAGGTTCTTATCCACGATTAATTTTGCATCAATTTCGATGGGATTTTTAAATATAGAATTTAAGAAAGATGATTTATTTTTGTTTTGGGTTTTCGAATTACGTTTTGCAGAGAATTCAGTAAGTTGGTTATGGATATTAGTGATGTAAGGTTTCAGATCTTGATGATCACATCCTTGTTCTTCACGAAGAAGATGTTTGGTAGCAATGGCGAATCCTAGGAGTAAATTTATAGCAGTTTCTTTCTCAAGTAAATGTTTGGATTCTTTCTCTTTGATATTTATCCAAATAATACGTGTCATGTTTCTAATGGCTACTACCATTGTAGACCATATTCGAAGCCCTTCCCAATATCTTTATTATTTAAAGGTTTGAAGATATGTCAGCATAAAAACCGAAAATATGGTTATTTTTATAAATTGTAATACTTTTTTTTATCAAGCAAAAATGTAAATAATATTATAATACCTGTCATAAGCTGTATTAGTTCTATAACCAAGCAAAAAAGAAACCACAAAACCAACTGAAACAATAAAGGATTTTTCCATAGATAAATTCACAGAAGTGTATTTATAAAGTACAGTTACTATAGTTGCTATCGTGGTTACTATGAAAGTAGAGAAAAGAACTTTTGGTATTACTGATCTTCGCCATCTGAATAATTTTTGACCACGAGAACGATAAGGAGTGTAAATTTTTGGGGAATCAAATCTTTCAGTCATACTCAAGAAAATTGATAATAATTTACGAAAATTAAATTGAATAAATACGAAAAAAAATGTAAGCGAAAAAATGTGAATTTGGAAAGGAATTTTTTTATTTTTTTTTTTTTATTGGTATTTTTTTTTTATTGGTATTTTTTTTTTTTAAAAAAAAAAAAAAGTTCGTTCACCAGGAACGAAAAGAATGAATAATATTATCAAAGAGGAAGACGTAAGATGTGGTCAAAAAGAAAAATTTTGAATGTATATATAACTTTTCTACAACAATGCGATCATATGAACATAAAGAATCATATTCTTTGTTACAATTAATAAAATGGCCAATTGTATACGATATGTTGTTTTTATTTTAATGCATACATGAACCATTGAACCCTTGAATATTTATAAAGGTAATCGACATCTCTAATTAAAGTATTTACGCATTTTAGGATTATTTCCTATTTTGTCTTCACAATTATTACACTTTTGAAACAAAATGACAAATTCGAAACAAACACACCTAAAAATAAAACATTCAATTTATCTTATGCATATAATTATATTACTGCGCATTCTGAATTAATCACGATCAGTTTTCTATCTCCAACATCCCCTACAGAAAAACCAAACATTCGCGATAAAAGATACCGTTAGTATTTGTTTTATAGAACAACTTTTTTACAGGTTGAGCGTGGTAGGCCACAACGCCAGGTTAGGTGTTTGAGCAAGATGTTTCCTGCTCCGTTATGATCACTATCAATCTTAAAACCACATGAATTGTATTTGTAAATTTTGGATCCACCAAGGTTATGTTTTAATACCCGCATTGTCCACATGTCTTAGATGTGTAATCTTCTTTGCATATTATTAATATTCTTCCCGAATATTCACACATCTTGTGTTCTAAAAACATTTTAAACCTGTGATGAGCCCGGTTATCATCTTTCTTGCGGTTTTGCTGTTGATTTTTCGTTTCATCCTGTTCGTCATTTCTTGGATTTCGAATTTCGGAAGTAGGATGAATTTGTAATTTTCACAACGATATTTTGCAAATTTCTTGCAACAATCATCAATTAAATTTCTTATCTTTTTGTGAATTTTTTTTCATTTTTCTTTTGATTATGTATCTTTTTCTTTTGTTTATTTTTTCTTTTAATAAAGATTCTTCGCTTTGATATTTGTCATATCTTTTTGATAACCTAAATATCTTTTGGATGTCATTCAATTATATTTCCTTCTGGATCATATCTGGTCATAAAGGTGTGAACACCTGGATCTAATGATATTATATCATTATTTTCTTTTGTAATTTTTTTACACAATATTGGTATGCAGATATGAAATTCATTTAATTTACCTTAAATGAATGTTTAATAATTGATAATTTTTCTGATGTTTTGATACTTCTTAAAAATGAAAAATGTTGTTTGTAAAAATCTCTTGCTTGTATAGTTATTGAACCTTCCCATTTTTTCTTGTTCTTGATTTAATTTCAAATCTTTTCCTTGCTTTAAATTTGTATTATATACTACGAGTAGTTCATTTAATGGCTCGTCTCTTATACAATCTGGTGTTTCTGTAACCCATTGGTTCTGTGTTTCAAAATTATTTTTATAAATTACTAATTTTCTTATCTAATGTTTTTTATTTTTTCATGTTCCTTGTTTAACTAATTTAATGCCTGGCTGTATCCATCATCTTCTTTTTGCTCATGGTTTGGATACATTCAAATCTTTTGAACTTTCAATGGACCATCCTCCAAAGTTTCCATTTTAACCCTCCTCTTTTTTTTTTTAATCTTCTCGTGTTCTTCTTTTCTTATTTGATATGACTCTCTAAAACTGTTATTCCTTGTTATGGACATTGTGGCTAATAAAAGATCCTCTGTTGTTGTGTCTGGATCTGATATTTTAAAATTAATGTTGAGAATATACTTGTATGCAAATAGGCTATCATAAAATAAGTCAAAATGTTTTGGGCCTGAAAGTCAAAATAGTTTTTCATAGAAATTTTTTGACCACTCAGATAAATTCTTTGATTGAAGATACATTAAACTGGATATTTTTTTTATAGAATAGATATCTCAAAAATCTTAAAAAGACAAATACCTCAAAAATCAGAAATCAATTTTGGAAACATGTATAGTCGAGAACCATGAATCTGGCATTGGATTTGTTGAGTTCATAGGATTGTTAGAATCTGGTGACTACAACCTCATCGATATCTCCCTGGTATGTGTGTTCCTGAATGGATATCGATCAGAATCTCTTTCTACTACACTAGTCAAATACAAAAGAATCGCTGTACCAAATGGTGATTCTATATTAAAAATTGGAATTCCTATATCATAGAAAAACAAAAAATCGACCGTCCTATTGCATCCTATATTATAGATCAGCTAAAATCGGAATTCCTCCTATTCTTTTGTATTTGAGGGTTGTGCATGAGATATACATGTCATCAAAACTATTGAATTGAGTCAGACACAATTAAAAATTGAAAAAATTGAATTGAGTCAAGCAAAATTTTCATTTTTACATAGTAAATTGACAATTATTGAGTCGGACGCAATTAAAAATTGAAAAATTGGAATTAAGTCAAAGGCCTTTTACTTTTGGTGACATGAATAGCGTGAGACATATGTTTTTGTATAATAATTTTTGTATAAAGTAGAAATTGGAATTTAACTGTGTTTAATCAGTTAATTGCGATTAAAGTAGTCTGTTTAAATTTAACCGGTCAAAGTATATAGCTAAGGTTAACCGGTTAATTGGTTAAATTTAATATTTAAATAAAGAGAGAAGGAGAGGAAAGAGAAAGAGAGAGAGGAAATAGAAAGAGGTAAGAAAGAGAGAGAAAGCGGATAAATTTTTTAAAATATATTAATCAAGTAATTACAATAATTTGAAAAAAAAAAATAAATTTAAAAAATAATTTGAAAAAAATAAATTTAAAAAATGTATTTATGACATACTGGAGTGTTAACATAAAACGATATGTTGTTGAATTCTCTCTTTTATAACAAATTGCAATCTTTTACTGTTCGATAAAATCACATATACATCTGAACTGACTTTGTTTATCTATAGAGAATTTAATAAATTTAACTATTTTATCAAGTTTATTATTGAATCATAATTTTCTATCGTTCGTGTAATTTTATTAAAGTTTTGGGGGCTAATTATTTTACCATTTCATTTTCCATTCCAAAGAAAAAGTCCTTAAAATGATTCTCTTCACTTTTTATTAATTTCCAATAATTTTAAATGTTGAACCTTATTAATGTAAAATTACATAAAAACAGAAATTCAAAACTTATTAAAAACATTTAACTTTCATAAAATATAATAAAACTAATAAGTTGCAAGAAATGATTTTAATAAAAGGAAATATTTTCTTTACATCAACATCAATCACGTGTGAGAGATAATTTGATTTATTTCTCTTTGCGAGACGTACTTTCCGACCAATTTATCAAGATAGATAAACACAAGTTTATGATGATGAATCAAAAGAACTAAGAGTAAGTTTCCAACCAGCTTCATTGAGAAAAAATGTCATTCTAGAATTTGAAGGTATCAGTATGTCGTCAATATTTCCCTTAGCAAGCCCGTTTACTAACAATTTCAAAAAGATTTGTAGTCACCGAATTTTCAGAACAATATATTCTATATTATCCCCGATTTCTTTGTAATATGAAAAGTTTTTGATGACAAAAATATTGATGGAATTTCAGATATTTATGTCATCAGAAAGTCGGGGTCTCACGCCTAAATCCTGTAATAATCAATTTTTCTTTTAAAAAGTAGTATAAAAATGAAAATTTATCGGAATTATTACAATTGCCCGGTTAGCTCAGTTGGTAGAGCGTGAGGCTTTTAACCTTAAGGTCGTGGGTTCGAGCCCCACACCGGGCGTCGTTTCGCCGACAAAAAAATTTTATTTTTTTTTTTATGAAGTATGCATTCACCTAATTGTCAATGTTTTCAACTATCGATATTAATTACTAGAACAAGAATAATAATGATTTTATTTGATTACATTCTTACCCCAAATTATAGATATGTTACAAGCGATGTTTTTATTCTTTTAAAAAACTACGAGTTGTTTTTTTTTAAAAAAAAAAAAAAAAATTAAGGGTGAGATAATTTCTAGATACCATAGTTAATTGCGATGCAGATTGAATTTCGGAATGAAGATATTCATACACGAATAATTAAAGTCATAAAAAATATTATTTATTAGGAGTATTTATGAATTAATAACCAAAGTTTTTGATTCGGAGCAAAAATTGATCTTCGTCCATATATGGTACGATTCGATCACACCTTCAAATTTAGTATTTTTTTTCCTAATATAATCGATTTTTTATCTCATTGAATAAAAAAATTGGGAATTTATTTTATTGGTAATATACTTCAACTCATTTGTTGTAATTTCAATAATTCTTGTATCCTATAAACTTTAATGTGCATAGGAAAAAGTATATGTATTTGTTGTATAACATTTAATATTTTATTATATATATCAATACAATAATTAGTCTTTCTTCACCACACGATTCTATGTTCTATCAAAAAAAAATGCTAAAGTTAGGTTATAAAATTTTAAATAATAAATCTTCAAATTTTTAATGTTTTGCTTTTGATAAGGTAAAATGGATTTGAAATATTAGTAAGAAATAAATTAAAAGAAGTAATAATAGATTTATCCATTAATTCTATTAATAAAAAAAAATGAATTTAAAAATCTTTAAAAACAAAAATTTGTGTGGACAGTATTTTTTTTGTACGCACGTGTGTTAAAATCATGAATGTCAAATTAATATTTCAATTTAAATAATATATTGCCAATACTTTGAGAGTTGTTGGATGTCAGTTTATATATACAATACTTGTTTTTTATTTATAGGAAATACAAGTTGAATGAAAAACAAGACCAGATTACAGGAAGCTTCAACGTAGTAGTTTTCAATAGATTTCTTTATAATTAGTCTAAGCCTTGATCATTAAAATAATAAAATAAAGTTATTGCATTTTGTAATAGTTTATCAGGTCAAGAATAGACTTACTGAAAGAAAAGCATGACAAGTTTTTTTCCAATAGTTTTGTAAAGTATATAAAGATTACTTGTTCACTCTCTACCGATAGTTGACTATAATTTAAAAAACTTATCTTGTTTATTTGGTATTGTTTGTTATTTTGTTTAAAATTCTTGGAATCATTTATTTAATATTCGACTTTGTATTCTCTCATATCTATTGTGCCTTATGTAAAGATAGTATTGTTATCCTTTATAAATATCAAATATATTTATGTATTGTTTATTTATGTTATTTCGAAATTAAAGGAATTTATCCTTAAATTGAAGAAACGAAAAGGAAAAATAAAAATAGTTATGTTTTAAAATCACCAAAAACAGCATCTTGTACCTTAACAGTTAATATTGTTACTAGGCACAAGATTTTGATAAGAATGACGATGCTAATGAAATAATACAATCCTCAAATTTTATTAAATGCTCTTTGTTCACTAAATTTGACAATTACATACATAAACCGAAGTGATTCATATGTGACACGACAGAAAGAACAAGTAGAACAAGTTATTTGTATGACCTATAATCATGAATGAAATAAAAAAGAATTTTTCATTCCATAGTTTAAAGAAATCTAAAGAAAGAAAATTAGTGAAATATGACGAATGTAAAATTGGAACGTTATAATCCTTTATCATCAAATTTTAAAATCAACACATTCATAGCGGGACTAAGTTGTCTTATATTTACATTTATATATGTTGGACTTTTATATATTTCCAAGAAAACAAGGATTGGTAATAAAAACCCTGGGTTAACAAAAAACCATCCTATGGTCATAAAACAACGTATGAAAGTTACTTTTATAACTTGTGTTATTTCCTGTATATCCGTTTGGATCATTATAAACATTAGTAATGGATTTAAAAATGACCGAGAAGAAGAAATGGTAATAATATATACATTTTATATTATCATTGTAATTTGTATATCATTATTTTTTTCAATTTATTTTTTTTCTTATAGAATTTTTTTACAAAGACCAAATCAACATTTATTATATTGGGTCTATGGATTCCTTTTAATCCATATTATTTATTTAATATCCTATTTACTCCCTTACTTTTGACAATGATATTATTTATTGGTCCTTTATATGTCAAATTTTTGGATCAAGAATTACCATTTCAAGAAAATTCTAATTTTATACAGGAAATTAAATATACATTTACATCTTTGATTGGGTTTAGGAATTTGATTTTTGTAAGTATATTTATTTTATTATTATTATTATTATTATTATTATTTACTTGTTTTTATTGTTAATTAAAATTATAACAGTAATTTCTTTAAATAATTTATCATATAGGCACCATTTACAGAAGAATTTGTATTCAGATCTTGTATGATTTCATTACTCTATTATGCTAAAGTTAACTGTCAACCAATAATTTGGATATCACCTTTAGTTTTTGCAATAGGTATTTTTATCTCTTTCTTTCTCATATTATTTGTATATTATTTGTATATATATATATATGCGATTTTTGAAATTATAATTATTATTACAAAATAGCTCATATACATCATGCTTGGGAGTATTATGTTAACAATGGAAGAAATTACAATGCTGCAAAAATAGGAATTTTTAGTTCTAGTAAATTTTTTTTATTATTATTGTTGTTGTTGCAATAGATAATTATTATTATTGACATTCATTTTTTATAATGTTTGTATATCTTTAAGTATTTCAATTCGCATATACAACAATATTTGGATGGTATGCTGCTTTTATATTTATGCGTACTGGTAAGTAATAAAAATTCTTTAATATACATATATATAATATAATTGTATATATTTGTATTTGTATATAAATAATTCTAAATAATTTCTTTATATTTACCAAACAGGAAATTTCATTCCTACATTTTTTGTACACAGTTTTGCAAATTCTCAAGGATTTCCTGTTATTTATTTTTCAGAATATCCTAAAAAGCAACAATTATGTAAGTAAATCTTTATTAATTTGTATAAAAAAAGAAATATTGTAAAAAATATTGCTAATCATTTATTATTATCATTTATCATTCATTTATTGGATTAAAGTTATATGTATTGCTTTAGTTATTGGAATGGTGGTATTTGGAAAATTATTATTTCCATTGACTTCTCCTAGATTATATGGAGAAACAACATTATATTGGGCAGATAATAATAATATAATAGTTAAAAATTTATAATAATTTTTATTAATAGATGTATCATTTATTATTATCAATTGTTTATTATCTTTCAATCTGGTATGAATAAATTTTTTTTATTATCCAGTTTCAGAATGTGTATATGTTAATTCCTCAGATACAAAAAGTTCATAAAATTCTAATTTTTAATTATAGACAGCTAAATGATAACATTTCTTTCATTTATTTAAACATATTTTTTTATGATAATTTTGATAATTTTGACAAATTTGATATTGTATTTATTTATTTAGAATTTTCATAGGCTTAGTAAGCCTCAACAGTGGTAATCTACATTTTTTTTCATTTCCATCTAATGGAAATAACAGCATTTGTGAAAATATTTTGTTTTTAATTAATACATTGAAAAATTTTAATTTAAAAAAAGTTTTTGTTAATAATATTTTTTTATATTCATTTTTTATTGTAATTTCTATTACTATATGCAAATATGTTTGTAAATAAATGAATTAGTATTGGGTCCATAAGGTTCTTAGTTATTTATGTAATACTTCCAATCAATTGCCACTGGCTCGGAAGGCCATACCATGACACGACGAGATCCCAAGGTCATAATAAGATATGTTCTCAGTTGACTTGGGAATCTTTTGGTTCCGATACGAGAGTCTAGAACTCCCGCATCGAGACAATCTCTTACTTTGCCATTTGCGATTGCATGATTATATCTATCGAGTTCTAGTTGTCCATAATTCAAGAAGTCTCCTACCTTATTTATCACATAACCTCTTTTTTCTATTGACCAATACATATAATCTCGATTTAGCAACTGTTCAAGGTTTTCCTTTTCTATCTCTTTATCCAACCATTCCATTATCTTGGGTTCAGGAGTAGTAATCCATTGCTTTTTTGTTCCACTTAACAATCCCATAAGTGTTATATATTTCAATTTTAAAGCTACAGTCGATAAAGGATTTTCTATATTTACACCTTCAGGAATGAAGACATCCACAAAACAATATTGTCCTTTTTGATTTGTCCCATCATCAATCACAAGGCAAACCTCCGGTATACGAAGTGCAGATGGTAAAAGGATCTCAATAGCAGTTTGAAGTGCTGATTCATTCATTGTACATACTGAACTCATTGATCTAGTCATAAAAAAGCCCTTAATAAGATCCACGAAGTAATTAGCGTTACCCTGCATAAGGCTAACACAAGCTGGAAATATCTGTGAACCAATATCCTTTTTTGTACTTATATGATCTGAAACTCGCGTTATGATCTAATGACATTAAAATATGATGAATTATAATCTTTATAGATTAGTAATGCTTTGAAAGCAAATTTTGGTCGATTTTTACAAGACTGGTATATATATACTCACCTCAGTTCTTATTATTTCATTTGGTATAACTAACTCCCCCGACACACGACGAGTCAACATACCAAAATAATATAGAATGGACCAAGTAAGCTGCTTTTGTTTAATTGATGGTTCTTCCCCTTCAATCTTGAAAACATCCGAATAATTAAAATTGCTTATAACTGAGGTTGGCACTGAACCGTGAATAAGGAGATCAATGACATCATTGATGGACACAGGACTTTGCTCAATAATGGTTTTAAGAACTCGAGAAAAGTTCAAAAATACGGATTCTGAATGTAAAGCAACAAATTCCTGACCTTTTTTTTCTATAAGATAATGAAAAATTAGCTGTGAATTGTATAAAGGTGCAATCATATCTTCATCTGTGTTCAGGAAACGATATCCCTTATATAACCGATTTATTTGATCTAAAACATCATTCATTATCTGTTCATTATTATTAAAATAACACAAGCTAATCGTTTTGACTTCATCATCAGTAAATCCACATATACCATGAAAATCGGAATTACTGGATATGTCCTCTAAAATTATATCGAGAGATGCACTAAAACCGGGAGAAATACCCGTCACATATAACTTGTCGATTACGTCTTGACAACCCTTTTTGAGCATTGAAAAGAGGGCGACGTTAAAAAATTGTTCAATTTTGCCAATATTACGTTCCTTATTGACATCCATTCTGAAAGCAGTGGTGTTACCCGGAGTATCATATTCGTCAATTCCAACAAAGAGATCAAAACCCCGACTCTGCACCAAATTAAAAACACTGAGTAAAGATGTAGTAGCTTTCTTCACAATTAAATTGTGACTGTTTGGATACCCCAGTTCTACCGTGTATTTCATGATGAAATCACGCAAAGTTGTATTTATCACATCATTAAAAACTAGTCTCATCCCTTCTTGTGAATCTTCAGCAATTGTTGAAAGATCAAATCTAAGAACAAGATGTGTGTTATGGGACCGTGTTGGGTGCTTTCCAATATATAATGGGCCGAAAAGTTGATCAAAGAAGGCCGCAGTTTGAATATCATAATACAAACAAAGCATGTCAAGGAAGAAAGATTTTCCAAAACGACGTGGTCTAAGGAGCATAACTCGAAATTTTGAATCAAGTTTCTCCAGTTTCTCAATATATTCTGACTTATCAACGAATAACATTCCAGCGTTACGACGAACGGATAGCAAATTAGCTCTTCCGTGTGGTAATATCGGCTATAAACATTGAACAAGGAAACTGGAAATTAGTAATAAAATTTATTGTCAGACTATGATTCAATAGCAAATTTTGTAAAGAACATACTTCTTTCTTTATTCCATCTACTGCAATAGTTTTAAAAACCGAGCTTGTACCTAAACACTCAACCTCTAAGATTTGATCCTTGGAAAGGTTTTCGAGGTCTAAGATGTGTTCCCTAGCCGAACGTTCGGCGTCTGAAATTTGATCCCTAGCAAAACGTTCGGCATTTGAGATTTGATCCTTAACATAACGTTCAACGTTTAAGATTTGGATTTGATCTATATCAACAATGTTACTACCGGTGGTTTTGATCTTTTTAATCGAATTCGAACTCTCATTAACTTCATGATGAATGTTACTTCGTTTTTCTTTTGATGGGAGATTTGTTTCTTTTGGCGGAGGATTTGTTTCTCTTGACGTGAAGTTTGTTTCTCTTGTTTCTCTTGTTTCTCTCGAAGCGAAGATTGCTTCTTCTGATATCAATTTTTGCGCATTCAATTTTTCTACACGTTGGTTGGTTATGTTATCCAATTCCATATGCGCTTCTACCACCTTGATTGCCTTACGTACCTCAGAGATTTGACTGTTACTAGCCCATATGTGAGCTACTTTAGCAGGATCAGACTTTTTGCACAAAAAAAAAAAAAAAAAAAAAAAAAAAGCGAAATAGATATAAAATTAGAAAACATCTTTAATAATGATCAGAATTAAAGAAAGAGATAAAGAGAACACATTTACCATCTTATTTTTCAGAAGTATTCGAGCAGATTCTTTATTTCTAATAGAGGCGTTTTCATCATTGACGATTCTTTGCAAAGATTCGTAAAATATGTGAAGAGCTTGATCCTTATCCGTAAACTCGTGTTTATCAATAACCCAAATAATGTAATGTTCAAGTGACCAGAATTCGAAAGAAAAAATTTCAAAATATTTCGAGTAAGGAATTTTATTCGTATCTACAGTGTTGATCCTTTTAATTAAGTCAGCAAATGACAGAGCTGGTCCCAGTCCAAACCCACAGCCTCTGAAATCATCGAGAGACATGAGAAGGAAGGCCCAACCTGAAATTTTGTGTTCACGAAAAATGCATAAATCATCCCTGTCAAGCCGTAAGTAATCCTGTCCCTGTAAAAATTCGATAAGTTCATCAGTTGTCAACTTTTTTACTTCATCCGCCATTAAGGTTAATTTATCCATTATTAAAATTATTAAAAGAAAATTTAGTTAAAACATATACATAAAATATAGCTACATATATATACACGATCACATTATACCTGTAGTAGTACAATTGTATACACCATGCTTAGTCATGCCTATTAAATTCATTGATTTGGTAAATATATAAATAGCAATAAAAAACTATAATTTAAATCTTTCTTATTTTTATAATTCATTTTATGAACATATTGACATTGGGACCTTTATAATATCTTTACTTTACAATGTTCTTTTATTGAAGCAATAAAGGAAGCAATTCAAACTTGGAAGCTTGCTATCACAGAGAAGAAATCTCAGCAAACAATAAAAAGATCTTCTTCCAATATAAATTTTTTTATTAAAATACAATTGCCCAACCTGGAAGGAAGAGTAAATTGTAATTAAAATTCATTTAACTCATTTGGAACTGCAGAATATAAATTTTTGACATGAATCTAACATTCCTATTTATAAATCAATTCCTTATTTTTAAATAAATAAATTTACAACTGTCCTATTTATATGACCTGTGACTATCTACTTAAGACAATATTGCAAGTAACCATTTTGTTGGGTCTATAAAAAAAACAGTTAAATTCTTGCTTAGATCCAGGTACATTTTTTCATTTACCCAGAAATAGACAACCAAGATTGACAAAAGCTTATTTAACTCTGCTTTAGCTCTTGATGATTGATTGACTAAAACAAGCAAAGCAAACAAAATTTCTATGCGACGTGAATCAAAGAACCTTGTAAATGATTTCTATAGGAAAACTGTTATTGTGATTCATCCTAAATTTAATAG
The DNA here is from genome assembly GCA_910592015.1 of Diversispora eburnea. NCBI lineage: Eukaryota > Fungi > Glomeromycota > Glomeromycetes > Diversisporales > Diversisporaceae > Diversispora > Diversispora eburnea. The sequence continues at coordinate 6,382 of CAJVPK010000220.1, read as the reverse complement.
GGAAGAAATGGGAAAGAGTTTGCATCGTAAAATCAATAGTAGAACAGTATGTAAAATGATGGCAAGATTTAGGAGAATTCAGAAAACAAGTGTTCATATCGCCAGATTTTAACTTGTACTTGTATATCATGTGTTGTGATTACCTAATATCATTTTAATAAATATGGTTAATGTAACTTGAGATTTATTTTATCTTATCTTTTTTAATGTCTCAACGAAATCAAGATACTACTCGATCATTTCAAACTCCCAATGGCAGTCCGTTAACACCAACAACAGCTAGACACCACGTTCGTCGAAAATCTCATTACCCTTCAACAATTAGTTTCATATTTGGTCATTTCTCTTCCCTTCTGCAATATCTATTTCGTCAAATATTTCGTTCAAATAATCTTCCATTCATTCTAACTTTCCTTTGGCATGCGTATAATGTTCGTAGACTATTGACTTCTTCGAAAAATTACTTGGATAAATACACTTCGGGAAGAAAACAATCAAGTCTTCAACCGGCAATCGCGGCGGATATATTAAAAAGACTGGGTGGGATAAATTTATCTTTAGCTTTATTGGCTCTATTAGCATTAATTAGATTTAAAGATTTGTCAACACAGAAACTTGCATTATTTGTTTTAATGATAGCTAATGGAACTCAAGCATGGAATGATGGGGCTAATTGGAGGAGTGGAAGATGGAATTGGGCACATTTAATTGAAAATGGAAGTGGTGATGGGATAATCGCGTTAATGAATTTAGTAGCTTATATTGTTTCAGCGGTTAAAAGTAAATCTTTATAAATTGACAAAAAAAAAGAAATATGATTTATTATTTATTATTTGTATATAATAATGAGAAATTAATTCTTGGGTAAAGTCGATAAATTTTTTAGATTTGGGCTTTTCAAAATTGTGTTTGGTAAGTGAATTGAATATTTTTATTACTACATTAATTAATTAATAAAATTATTAGAGATATTTTTATATGTTTTTTCATTATTTCTTTTTTGTAACAACATTACATTATTTAACATCAAAAATTAATAATATTATTAAATAAAATAAATAAATTATAATATATTTTTAAAAATCCAATACTTATATATTATATGATTATGGGGGAAATTAATCAATTAAAATAATTAAAATCGAATCATATTTTTTATTAAAAAAAATATTATCATCTTTCAGAGAAGAAAAAAAAATGTCAATTTTTTGTTTATTTCTTTTTTTTTTTTGATATGAATTAACATAAGTAAAAAAAATATTATTAAAATATTCATAAATTATCTAACATGAAAATAAAAATCGTATTTCTTCTATGAATGAAAAATAAATAAAAAATAAATAAAAAATAAATAAAAAATAAATAAAATAAATAAAATTAATAATAATAAAGTTAATAAAGTCAATGATAAATTCTTTAAATTATGATCATCTATTCTTTCTATATAAGAAAAATCAGGAAAAAGCACTACCATCAATTTTTCTTTTCTTTCACCATCCATCTAACTCTTTACACGAAACAGTGTGAACACAAAACTCATCATTCAATCTTCTTAGAATATTTTCTAGAAATTCCTCTCCAAATTTGGATCCCCAAGCGACACCTAAATATCTTAATGTTTTTTTTCTCTCTAAATATATCATTATTACTGCTAAATAAAAATAATCAAATATTACATTTTTATCTAAAATCAAAGTTTTTAAGGGAATTTCTAAATCCTTTAAGAAATGTTCTAATTCTCTATAAGAAAATCGTAAATCTATGTGTAAATAACTTAAATTCATTGGTAAACTATCTTTTATTGATGCCAAAATCCCACCAAATCCTTCTCCAGCTCCATAAATAGTTAAATCTTTTAATTTATATGCACTAATTAATTTACAAAGTTGTTGTTCATCTGCCGTTGAAATATCAATCGTCAAACTAATTAAATTTAGACAAGATTTAATTGTTAAATTAACTATTTCTGGTGTAATAAAACAAAGCCATAAATATTGTAATGTATTACCACCTTTATGAATCATTGAACAAACAACTTCTGAAGGAATCCTTTCTAAACATAAAATATTTAATTTTTTAAGATGAATATTTGAACATAATAAATATTGAATATTTTCCATTTTTAAAACATCATCAAATCCTAAACTAAGATTTTCTAATTTTTCACAAGTTGATAAAACTTCTAATGTAACTCCATCTAATCTCACTACATTAATTTGAATTGAAATTAAATTATTTGATTGATATTCAATTGCTGGTATAATATGTGCACCAAAATTTCCAGAACATAAAATTCGAATTTCTTCAAGATGAGTTTGGACTCGAATAATATTCGAGATTGCTTCGGCTACTATACATTCTCCTGGAAAAGTAATTAACATAACTTCTAAATATTTAAGACTAGTACAAAAATTTGAAAACGTATCTATAAATTGAATTGTTTGTGTTAAAAAGTTTGAATCAAAATGAAATCTAACATGATAAATAAATTTAGTGAGTTTAGATAATCCAGGATTAACTGAATTAAATGTTGAAAGTTCAGGAAATTCCAAACAATACTTTTTAGTTTCAATTGCCATTGATTTTAAATTCATACATTTCCTCATAAATAATTTACATAATGTTGTAGTGATCAACCGAATTTGATATTTTTGCTTTGATCTAATATTTTTATGTTTATTATATGCCATCACCCAATAAATCACTGCTCCAATATAATATCTATATTTGAGATTTTCCAGAAAGACTGCATAATCAAATAATGGTCTATTTAAAGTTGAAATATTGATTTCATTTTCTATTAAAATCGTCTTTTCCTGATCGTTCAAAGAAGAAAGATAGGTTTGTATGATTTTTCCTCCCTTCTTTGTTATACGTTTCTCGAATGGTCGTTTCCAAAGTATCGGAACAGAATTTCTACACCAAAATCGATTCACTCTAAGACATGAATATAAACTTTTACGATCATCTTCTAGATATAAAATTATATTTCGAATGCATTCACTTGGAGATAATTGTATGGTCATTATTGAAAAAAAAAGGTTAAAAGGTATTGGGTAACAAATAAGTTCACATGGTACAGAACCATGTGATTGGTACTGATAAAGCTTAAAAAATAATTTGAATTTATGCTGTGTATGTGACATTAAATCTTATTTCCAAGATTTATAATTCCCCCGTCCATTTATTTGTTTATATAAACAATTTTACACTACATATCAACATAGAAAGCATGGCAAGAAAGTTCGATAATAAAAATATATCAAATCATTTTTAGTAATGGTTTATCCTTTTCTTTTAACAATTTATATTACCGATTATGCATTTAATAGTCTAAATGCATTAAAATATTCTATATCGTCTAAATGCATTAATTAAAATAATCTCAATTCAAAATTTAATGTAGATATTTTTCTTAATTCGGAAAACCCCTTTTACATAAACATGATATTAATATATAATACATCTCCATTTTTTTTTTAGTGAACGTAAAATACATTAACACAACATTTTCCTAACATGGCTTTAATATTCCAGATACTTGTGTTTTTTTCTTCTGTATTCATTTCAACAATGTCTCAATGATTCATTAACGAGATTTTGTAAAACAGCGAAAAAATATTTTTTAATTATAAATATGCTATTTTCATTTAATTCTTGTTTTCTAATTTCTCCAAACTGTCTGGTGAAATTTTTCTTTATGACTTTCATGTTTAACTAATTTTATTTATTTTATTTATTAATTTGAACTTCTTTTTTGAGATTCAACAATTAAAGATTCATTTATTATTATAAACATAAAGAATTATTTGAATAAAATTCATTTATTATTATTATATTATAATAATAAATAAAAACTAAAGATTATTTGATTATTATAAACAATTTTTAAAGATAGTTTCACAATAATAATGATTGATCAGTGGCGATCGCGATCAATATTGAAACTTGTAATATTATCGTTTTTACTTGCTCAAAGTTTTGCAAAATTGATTGTTTATGATGATCAAGATTCCGAAATTGGATCATATAATCAAGTGGATTTTATGGGTCTTGATCTCCAAAGTTACGAAAGTTTCTTTGGAGGTTTGACAGTTGCGAAATTCGTAAATAGTGGATGTATAATAAATGATTTACCTGAAAATACAACAATTTTGGTGATCCCTTTTGATGAAGCATTGAATTCAGGATGTGAATCTTATGCAGATGTTTTAGTAAGGTAGAGAAAAAAATTCATTAGTTCAATATTATTATATTACTGGATATTAAACTTTTATATTTACATTTGATTTTAGTAATAAATGGGTACATCCCGAAGAAAATGATGGAAAAGAACCGGAAATTTCGAGTTCTACTGTTAGTGATTTAATACGCACTAAAAATAATAAACTAGTCGTTACCAGTAATACTGATGACACTACTACCAGTTCTCCCAATCCTACCAGTGATATCAATCATACTGGAGACATTACCCAACCTTCATCGGTGGCAACAGAGTCTTCGAGCAATGCTGCAATAACTAATTTATCACATGAATCGCAAGATTCAGAAACAACTTTCACGTCAATTTCTCCAAAAGAGACCAATTTTATAAGCTCTTCACCCCCAGTAGCAACAGAAGCCATTACAACTAATTTATCACATAAACCACAAGATTCAGAAACAACTCTCACGTCAATGTCTCCAAAAGAGACCAATTTTATAAGCTCTTCACTTCCAGTAGCAACAGAAGCCATTACGACTAATTTGTCACATAAATCACAAGATTCAGAAACAACTCTCACGTCAATGTCTCCAAAAGAGACTAATTTTATAAGTTCTTCATTCCCAGCAACAGAACCTTCGAGCGAAGCCATTACGACTAATTTATCACATGAATCATCGTATTCAGAATTGACTCCAACATTAACGTCCTCACAAGTGACCAATTTTATAAGTTCTTCAGATAAAATGCTTACCGCATCGACATCGGATAAAATACTTTCCACATCGACATCGGATAAAATATTTTCCACATCGACATCGGATAAAATACTTTCCACTTCAACAGATGATACACTTTCCATTTTGTCTCAGTCCACTTTGACAGGAGATTTACCTCCCACTCCCGCTTCAGAGTTGCTTTCCACTTTGATATCTTCAGTAGGTGGTGTGCTTTCCACTGCGTTACCCACTTTGACATCTCCAGTAAATGATGTGCTTTCCACAGTAAATGATGTTCTTCCCATTTTGACATCTCCAGTAAATGGTGTGCTTTCTACAGTAAATGGCGTTCTTCCCACTTTGACATCTCTAGTAGATGGTGTTCTTCCCACTTTGATATCTCCAGTAAATGGTGTACTTTCTACAGTAGATGGTATACTTCCCACTTTGACATCTCCAGTAAATGGTGTTCTTTCTACAGTAAATGGTGTTCTTCCCACTTTGACATCTCTAGTAGATGGTGTGCTTCCCACTTTGATATCTCCAGTAAATGGTATACTTTCTACAGTAGATGGTGTTCTTCCCACTTTGATATCTCCAGTAAATGGTGTGCTTTCCACAGTAAATGATGTTCTTCCCACTTTGATATCTCCAGTAAATGGTGTGCTTTCTACAGTAAATGGTGTTCTTCCTACTTTGACATCTCTAGTAGATGGTGTGCTTCCCACTTTGATATCTCCAGTAAATGGTGTACTTTCTACAGTAGATGGTGTTCTTCCCACTTTGACATCTCTAGTAGATGGTATACTTCCCACTTTGATATCTCCAGTAAATGGTGTACTTTCTACAGTAGATGGCATACTTCCCACTTTGACATCTCCAGTAAATGGTGTTCTTTCTACAGTAAATGGTGTTCTTCCCATTTTGACATCTCTAGTAGATGGTGTGCTTCCCACTTTGACATCACCAGTAAATGGTGTGCTCTCTACAGTAAATGGTATTCTTCCCACTTTGACATCTCTAGTTGATGGTGTGCTTCCCACTTTGACATCTCAAATAAATGATGTACTTTCCACAGTAAATGGTATTCTTCCCACTTTGACATCTCTAGTAGATGGTGTGCTTCCCACTTTGACATCACCAGTAAATGGTGTGCTTTCTACAGTAAATGGTGTTCTTCCCACTTTGACATCTCTAGTTGATAGTGAGCTTCCCACTTTGACATCTCCAATAAATGATGTACTTTCCACAGTAAATGGTGTTCTTCCCACTTTGACATCTCTAGTAGATGGTGTGCTTCCCACTTTGACATCACCAGTAAATGGTGTACTTTCTACAGTAAATGGTATTCTTTCCACTTTGACATCTCTAGTTGATGGTGTGCTTCCCACTTTGACATCTCCAATAAATGATGTACTTTCCACAGTAAATGGTGTTCTTCCCACTTTGACATCTCTAG
>CAJVPK010000219.1:0-48442 GCA_910592015.1 Diversispora eburnea | reverse complement strand
TTTGTGATCTTTTGGACAATAGTTTCCCTGTTATTAGTTGTTAGTTAATCGTGTTTAGTAAAGGTAATCACGGTCAATAGTATGTAAGATTGATAATATAATTATTTCAAAAAGAATTATTGATATAACATCTGGATGTAATATAATGAATAAAGTATTAAACAATATATTAGGATAGAATCTTGGAATAGTACCAAAATTTTATCTTACATATAATTTGAATCAAGTAATAAAATTAATTGGTGGGTATAAAGATGTATCAATAGCTATAAAATATAAAAATAGATGGGTTATAGAAATAATAAATATTATAATTATTGATGACTAAGAAACTAATTATCTTTTTTGCTTAGGAACACCTTATATTTGAAAAGTTAAAGGACTCCCAAATTTAGATAAACATGAATTTCAAATGTCAGTTCGTGATAAATTATATATTATCCCAACCTTTACTAAGTCAAATGAAGATATTAATGAAAATTAACTTTTAAGTAAGATATCAAGCTGTTGTACTACTGTAATACAGGATACTATTCAAGATACAGAGACTTCAGAATTATTAGAGGAATGGTATGCTCCTGTGGATTTTAACTTAGAATCTACCAATTCAACTTTAAAAAAAAATATGTGAATTGTGAGAGGTATGAGAAAGAAATATATAGAGCAACTAAAGTTATTACCAATATTAACACCCTTGTTCAGTATTGTGACACTCTAAATTATTATTTTTATCTTTTATCTATTTTTATCTTCTTTATTTGTATTATTTATAATTATAATTAATTTTGTAAATCAGTGGTACAAATTAAAAAGTGCTACATTTAAGGATTATCATTGTTAATTTATTCAAGTATATACCTAGGTATGATACCTAGGAAAATACCCAGGTAGAATACCTGGAGATAGATAATGAAATTACCTTTGATAATATTATTTGTATCGCTTGGTAAAGAACCAATCTAAAGTAGAGAATAGTATAGTTTGTCTGTGGTACAAAGGGTACTAAAAAGATATAAATACAGGTCTCTTTAGCCTTGGTTTTGAGTTAGTCCAGTTCAAGTTTAAGTTCCATAGTTATTTAGTTAATAATCCTCTGATTTATTTTTTTAAATAAATATTATTTCTTTTATTATTCTTATATACTTATCTTTTATTATTTATCATCATACATCAGGAAATTTTTTAGGACGTAAATTTCCATAATAAAAACGGGACTCACAGAAATTTACGCCCAAAAATTCAATTTTTTTGACTTTGGTCGCAATTTACGAGACAGGAAGCAATTTTCTACTAAGGTGTTTCTATGACAGATCGAAAGTCCCAGTTCTTGGCTACAAGATGATATATAAATTATTCCTGTAACATCGATATTCGCGGAGATATTCACGTTTAAATTTTGAACGTCCGTGAAAAATTCGGCATAAATTTTCCATAAATTTTTGTAATTCTGCTGGAAATTTTTATTACATCACGAAAATTTACAAAAAATTTACGCCGAATTTTTCATGGACGTTCAAAATTTAAACATGAATATCTTCGCGGATATCGATGCTACAGAAATAATTTACATATTATCTTGTAGCCAAGAACCAGGGCTTTCGATCTGTCATAGAAACACCTTAGTAGAAAATTGTTTCTTGTCTCGTAAATTGTGACCAAAGTCAAAAAAATTGAATTTTTGGGTGTAAATTTCTGTAAGTCCCATTTGTGTTACAGAAATTTACGTCTGAAAAATTTCCTAATGTAGACATTTTTTATTTTTTAGATTTAAATATAAGAGAAAATATAAGAGAAAATATAGGAGAAAATATATAAGAGAAAATATAAGAGAAAATATAAGAGAGAATATAAGAGAAAATTAATAGTATTTATGGAAATTAAACTCTAATAGCTTAATTTAATAAGCTATCAAAATTTAATTTAAAAAAAATAAAGAATGTGATCGTTACTCTAAATTTTTTTAAGGAGCACGATCATTGCTCTTTAAATTTTTTAATTTCAAAGGCTTTAAATAAAAGTTCCGGAATTTTTTTAAAAAAAAATATTTCGTGGCTTTTAAATAAAGTCACGAAATTTTAATATTTTTTTTTAGCGATCCGTCACTTTAAATAATGACAGATCATTTTTTTTTAGCATCTGTCACTTTAAATAGTGACAGATTGTTTTTTTTTTATTTTTTCTAGTGATCTGTCACTTTAAATAGTGACGGATCACTTTTTTAATTTGATTTTTTTCGTTGCTATTTAATAGCAACGGATAATTTTTTTTTTAAAAAAAAATCGTGACTTTTAAATAAAGTCATGAATTTTAAAATAAAAAAAATTATGTGGGTTTTTATTTAAAGCCCCAAAATTTTTAAGGCTCATAAGCCTTAAGGCCTATGAAGAGCTTTAGTATTGATAAGTAATATCAAGAAATTAGAAAAAGAAGTGGGGCGGCAACAATTAAAAGGAAAACTATTTAGATGGAAATTAACGGTAACGGGATGTGATGAACAGGAACGATAAGAAAAATATGATGATAACGAAAAGAGTAAAAAAATATAGTAACAACAAGTAGCAGTGATAGCAGTGGTGGTAATGGTGGCAGCAATGAAGATGGTAGCATCTGTAGTAGTACTAATTTTACTTCTATTATTACTACTACTATTATTATCATTATCGTCATCATAATTATAATTATATAATAATAATAATATATCATTATTATTATTATCATTATTGTTATTATTATTATTATTATTATTATTATTATTATCATTGTTATCACGATTATTATCATCATCATAATTATTACGATTATTATCATCATCGTAATTATTACGATTATTATCATTATCATAATTATTACAATTCACTGGTCGAAAATTGATAAAATATACACATATCGGGTATCCGATATATGTATGTTTTATCAATTTTCGACCAGTGATTATCATTATTATAATCATTATTATGATTATCATCATTATTATAATTATTATAATAATTATTACTACTAATATCTATAATCTTAAATCCTCCTAATGAATCTTGTTTTGTAAATTTAATAAATTAAATTAATTATAAATGAAAATAATATAAATATAACTTGTAAATAGTACTTTCATATTTTTCATTTGTCATTTTCTACTCTTCAAAGTGAAAACTGCTATTATTTAATATTTATAATATTTCTTTTTATGGATACATATTTAATTTCTCAGCACTCTTTTTTAACAGGTATTCTGCTATTTTTTTTCTCCTTTTTTTCTTCTATTAAAATAAAATTAAATCAATACTGTACCTGATAATTATATTATTATATTGTTATAAAATCTTATTATCACCATTTACGTATTCTTCTTCATTCTCCTCAAATTTATTTTTTTATTTTCTTTTATTTTAATCCTTTATTATTAATGCATAGTTCACCATTTTGATTGTAGTATTTTTTTGATTTCTGTATTTAATATTATATATTTTTCATTTATTATTTTATTTAATTTGAATAAAAGTTTTGAAATTATATTATCATGTTACTCTAACTACATACATTCTACCTTTATTGAATATTTACTTTTATATTTTGACTTGTAGATTAAAAATAATTCTTTCTATAATTATATAAATTTGTATTAGTTATTCTGTGTCTGATATATGTATAATATAAAAAATCAAAAAAAAATTTGATTTTACCCTAACTTGCTTATAGAATTCAGAATCTAAATATTTTATTGTTTTCTTTTTTTTTTCTTCTTCAGATGATGATGATAATGAAAAAGAAGATAAAGAAGAAGATGAAGAAGATGAAGAAGAGGATGAAGAAGAGGAAGAAGAGGAAGAAGAAGAAGAAGAGAAAGAAAAGGAAGAAGAAGAAGATTTATTTTTTTTTTGAATTTTTTTTTATTATTTTTGTTAACAATTTTTTTATTTTTATTATTTTTATTAAGTATTTTGATAAATATTTGGTTTACTTGTTTGTATTTTATAAATATTGTATATATTAGTTATATATTAGTCATAATCATTAATTAGTTTACTTTTTTTTAAAATTTTATTTTTTGTTTTCTTTTTTAATACCTGATGGGATAAAAAAAATTTGTTATTTTTTTGATTTGTTATTTTTTAAAAAAAAATATTTTATTTTTCTAATTATTCTAATCTAATTAAATAAAATATTTTTTTTTAAGAAAGAAAGAAAGAGAAAAAGTAATTTTTTATATATTGTATTTTTTAAATTTTTTGATATCAAAAGGTATGATATCGGATATATTATATATAATATTATATGAAGTAATATTTTCATATTATTTATATTCTTAATTATGATATGTTATTTTCATATTGTAATACTCTAAATTACTGTTTTTATCTTTTATCTATTTTTATCTTCTTTATTTATATTATTTATAATTATAGTTAATTTTGTAAATCAGTAATACAAATTAAGAAGTACTACATTTAAGGATTATCATTATTAATTTATTCAGATATATACTTAGATATGATACCTAGAGAAATACCCAGGTAAGATACCTGTAGATAGATAATGAAATTACCTTTGATAATATTATTTGTATCACTTAATAGAAAACTAATCTAGTATAGAGAATAGTATAGTTTGTCTGTGGTATAAAGGGTGCTGAAAAGATATAAATACAGGTCTCTTTAGTCTTGGTTTTTGAAAGCAGTTAATTCAGTTCAATTTAGTTTTAATAATTTTTAAGTTTCATATAATATCCAAATAGTTCTCTGATTTATTCTTTTAATAAATATTATTTCTTTTATCATTCTATATATTTATTTTTTATTATTTATTATTATATATCTTATCTATTTCTTATATTTCTTGTATTTATTTTAATAAAGTTAATATTAAAATAAAATTTTTGTATAATTTATCAACTTTAAATCTTTTATATATATACCTTGCTAAGTCACAAACTAACTTGGTATTGTAAAATCCATGTCACAATAAAGAATTCACTCCTAAGTTGACCCTCTTCTTTAACTTTGTAATTTGTTATAATTGATCAAGTAGGATCAATTGAAAATAGCATAATAATTATATAATCTTTTGTTAATTTTTGTTAGAGAAGATTCTCTATTCTTTAAAATATTGTCACATTAGACACATGACAACATATTCGATAGTTTGTATATAATATATCAGATAACATACCATATCTTACCATAAATAAACACTACTTTTTATATATGTAGACATCAAGTCATTTTATATCCTAATGCTTATTCCTAGTAGAATTTTTATATTCTTAATTTTTAATTAACATTTACATGATTCAAGATCTACTAATAAAAATTGTTCAGATTTTAAAATCGTTTCTTTGTTTTTTATTATATTAAAAAAAAAAAAATATTGTATAATACTCAAGAAAAATTAATAATAATTCAATATGCAAATAATAATAATATAATATTGATTATAGTCAAATCTCACATTGGTATCAAAAAGAAGAAGAACTTGTATTAGTACAGAAAAAAAAACAAATATATTGAAGTAAGAAAAAAATTTTTATATCTTGAAGCTAAAGAAAAATTAAAGAAATAGATTATTAAACTTTGACAAAATGCAATTGGAGTAATATTAACAGTTATAAAAGAACAAATGAAAAAAATATTAAAAGAAGATTTTTCAAAAATTGATACAAAAAACTTTGAAATATCTAACATGTGATTTAGTCATTTTCTTTCTCAATATGACCTTGCTTTATGCTGGAAAATAAAAATAAGTTAGAAACTACCTGATGATCTTAATCAAAAAATTATAGATTTCTATAAATTTATTATTTTACAAAGAAGAAAATATAATTATGAACTAAATCGAATAGGAAATATAGATGAAGCACTAGTGTTTTTTGATATAGTAGGAAATACTACTATTGAAGTAAAAGGATTAAAAACAGTTAAAATTCGAACTACAGGAAATAACAAAAATCAGTATTAAAATTTTTATTTTATTTTATAAAATTTTTATTCATTTTATAAAATTTATATTATTTTTAATAATATTTTTAATATTTTTATAGCTTTATATATGTTTTGACTATATTTGCACGTAAAATTATTTTGGAATCCAAAATTTGAAATATAAATATCTTGAAATTGACCTAAAATATTATTTCAAAATTTTGATATTTCAAAATTAAAATGAGAGTCGAAATTAAAATAAAAGTTGAAATTAAAAATGGAAATCGAAATTAAAAATAAAAGTCAAAATTAAAATGAAGGTTGAAATTAAAAATAAAAATTGAAATTAAAATAAAAGTCAAAATTAAGATTAAAATAAAAACTATTAAAAAAAATTTTAAAATATATATTTTCAAAAGTTATATAAATTTTAAAAATTTTTATTAAAAAATCTGTTTTTTTTTAAAAAAAATAATATTAATACATAGTACAAGTTTACAATTACGATTCCAGAGTATAGGTAAATATCTATACTATTTTACGAGCCTAAAAGCATAATTCTGAGGAAAGATAAGTTAAGAAGAGGTAGAAAGGTAAGTAAATATATTTATTAAAAAAATAATAATAATAATAATAATAATAATAAATCTATTTATATCATTTTACGATCATCTGTATTATTTTGCAAGTTCAAGAATACAATTCCAAGGAAAGGTAAGTTAAGAAGAGGTAAAAAGATAAGTTAAGAAGAGATAGAAAGATAAGTTAAGAGGTAGAAAGGTAAGTAAATTTATTTTATTAAAAAAATAATAATAATAGAGAAAGAAAAAACTTATTTACGCTATTTCACGATCATCTATGCCATTTCACGAGTCCAAGAGTATAATTTAGAGAAAAGATAAGTTAAGAAGAAGTAAAAAGATAAGTTAAGAAGAGATAGAAAGATAAGTTAAGAGATAAAAAGGTAAGTTAAGAAGAGATAGAAAGGTAAATTAAGAGATAAAAAAGTAAATGAATTTATTTTATTAAAAAAATAATAATAATAAAGAAAGAAAAAACTTACTCACACCATTTCATGATCGCCTGTATCATTTCACAAGCTCAAGAACACAATTCAGAGGAAAGGTAAGTTAAAAAGAGGTAGAAAGGTAAGTTAAGAAGAAGTAGAAAGGTAAGTTAAGAGGTAGGAAAGTAAGTGAATTTATTTTATTAAAAAAATAATAATAATAAAGAAAGAAAAAGCTTACTCATGTCATTTCACGATCACCTGTGCCGTTTCGTAAGTCCAAGAGTACAATTCAGAAAAAAGATAAATTAAAAAGAGGTAGAAAAAGTAAATAAATATATTATTAAAAAAATAATAAAAAAAGAAATAAAAAACCTACTTATGTGTTATAAGGTAGAAAGGTAAGTTAAGGAGAGGCAAAAAGATAAATTAAGAAGTAAAAAGATAAGTGAATTATTTTATTAAAAAAATAATAATAAAAAAAGAAAAAGTTTACTTATATCATTTTACAATCACCTATGCTATTTCACGATTACTTGTACAATCCCTAAGTTTATTTTTTTTAAAAAAAAATCTATAAATCTATAATTTTGGAGTTTTACAACTATTTTGTCTCCTATTAAAATGTTAATTTTGATTAAGGTTACATTAAATTTCATCCTCCATGATAATTTCAGGTTATATTATTATTTTGTTCCCTGCTGAAATATTAATTTTGACCAGGGTTTTACTAAATTTCGTTCCCTATAATAATTTCAACTCTATAAATATTTTTGTCTTTTATAATAATTTTGAATTAATTTTGAATTTCGGAATTCAATTTCAGGATATTTTAAATTAACCAAGGTTGAATTTTGGATTTTTAATTTTAGGGACATATATAGTTTTGACAGTTTTTACTAGTGATACAAAACTTTTTCCAATGATAATTTTTAAAGGAAAATGTTTTTCACCAAATTTACCATCTGAAATTATAGTAAAAATGTATGAAAAAACTTGAATAGATAAGAATTAATAAAAATATAATTAGAAAAAATTCGGAAAAACTGATCTAATGGATTATTAAAGAAAAAATCATTACTAGTTTTGGATTTTTTTGAAACATATAAAAACTCTACAAATAAAACTTGCATTTAAAGATGAAAATAGTAATTTAGCTGTAATTCCTAGTGGACTTATACCAGTGATACAACTATTAAATATTTGTTTAAACAACCCTTTTAAAGATCATCTTTGTGTAAAATGGTATCAATAGCTAGCAGTTGAAAATTTTAATTTAACCAAAATGATAATATTAAAAAATCTAGTTATAATATTATCTATAATTGGATTTTAGAGGTATGGAATTCTATATCAAAAAAGATGGTTATTAAATCATTTAAAAAATATGATATTTCAAATTCGATAGATGGAATAAAAGATTATATTATATATAAATTTAATGGTGAGAATAATTATGAAACAAATTATGATCGTGAAGTAATTTTAAAAAATGATATATCAGCATATGGTTTAGATATTGAAGATAATGAAAATAATAATAAAATTATAGGTGATGCTTATTCTAAAAAATTTATTATAATAAAAATAAAAATGATACTTATTCATAATTTTGACATTAATATTATATAAATTATATTTTAAATTACACATGGTGCTTATTCACAAGGGGATGCTTATTCATGGTAGGATATAATATATGTAATATACTTGATAACATGTTTATATTATATCCAACAACATATATATAATATATCTGATAATGTATATATAATATATCAAATATCATATACTCTGATTAATTGCTTTGAAAATAATGTGCAGAATACAATCAACTTATTATATATACTTGATCATTATAATCTAACTCATCATTTACTTCTAAAGAAAATTGATTATAAACATTGAGCCAATATACAAACTTTATATAAGTAGTCAAATAACAACTTGAGTTTGGTGATCAGCAAGTTATTTATATTTACTTGTCATAACCTAAATCAATATTTTCTTCTAAAGGAAATTGATTGAAAACATTAAGCTGATATACAAAATTAATATAAATGGTCAATAAACAACTTGAGTTTTGTAATATACATATTATTCGAGTGTGACCTAAAAAGAAAAATACACATTAACCATAACACATATCTTAATAGATCTTCAAATGTAATCTGTATAATTATCTATTTTTTAGATTATATCAGATCATCTATAAGGCTTAAAAAACAAAATACATGTTATTCGAGTGTGGTCTAAAAAACAAAACTCACATTACTCAAGTGAGACTTAAAAAGCAAAATATATATCACAAATAACCTGATATAATCTACACTAACCAGAACAAATATAAAAGATATGCTATACCAAAAAGGAATTCTGATTTTAGTTAATTTATAATATAGGATACAATAGAATGGTCAATTGTTACCAATTTTTAGTCAATCTATAATATAGAAATTACTATTCAGTACAATAATTCTTTTGTATTTGATTAGTATTATTTAATTTTTAATAGAATTGTGAAAATTGTAAAGGCTAATTATAAATTATCAAGAAATTGCCATAACAAAATATTTTAAATCAGTTGAAATATACTTAAATCAAATAAAAATTGTTTAAAAAATCTGTTGAAATATGTTTAAATTATATAAAAATTATCTAAAAATCTGTTGAAATATACTTAAATTGAATAAAAAATTGTTTAAAAATTATTTTGGTTGATTTAAAATCAGAAATTTGATTTATGAAGGAAATATGAAAATCTGATTTTAAAGTGATTTGAATTAAAAGTTATTAAAAATCATCAAAAAAAATAGATCAAAATTGAATGTTTGATTTTTGACCATTTGACTTGTACTATTCTAATATTTTATTTCAATTAATATCTCATATGTCAATTTTACATTTCTCATATACTTTCAAAATGGCACAACCTATCCATAAGGATTGGCATATTGAATGTGTGATTCATGAAACATTTACTATTCAAATCAATAATCTTGACTACTTAATACACACTTTAGCTAGTATGCAAATCACAAATTGCACATCTCACATAATTTCATAACCTATAATAAGTGGAAATAACAAAATTTTGTTATTTTCATTTCATTGAACTTATATTTATTACAAAATGTTTGTTTTTAATTTTCCAGTAAGTCAAGGCCATACTTTTTCTAATATATCATTTCTCTACTTTTGAACAAATAAAAAGATAATTAAAATGGAGTTTTATTCTTTTATTAGGTCAATTTATTCATCCCATCAACTATCATAACCATTTCCTATTACTCCATTTATCACCATTGCATATATTTGTTTTCAAAAATCTTAACATTGATTTTTTTTTGATGATAATCTATGCGATACATTAAAAATAATTCTTGTTGTACAGTAATTTTGCCATTTTTGTATAAGACCTGTTTTTTATCAGAAGAATAAAAAAAACATTCCCGAAATATACATTTTTTTTTTATTTATATCTCTATAAAGTAAACTTTTTTATACATATAATTTTTTTATAAAAATAAAAATCAAATAAAATGATAGAATTAATTACACGAATTTATAGGATTACATAATCTGCAATTCATTATTCTGATTCAGACTTGACAAATATAAGAACAAAAAAGGCTAAATTGCCTGGTAAATATACGCTTTAGACTTTTGGGAAAATTAAAAATAAAATAATTTAAACCTGACTCTTATCTTATCTTTCATGCATCTCTATGTTAAATGCATGGGTAATATTAAACGTTGAATGAGAAAAAAAAAATATTCGCAAATAAGCAATGGATGATAACTTACAAGCCGGAATATTATTCCGTTACATGATCTTTCGTATGTAAAACCTCAACAATTAAGGTCACGAATATAACACGATTTATTTTTAAAATTTTGAAAAACGATATATAAATCTTTAAATAGTCCCTTAGCAAGACCTCACTGAAAAAAATAATTTCTAGCTGAACCGGTTTATACTGTATGTAATGGCATAAGATCAAAAATTCATATATATACAGTACATACATACATATATATATGCTACTCATGCATTACGGAATTTAAATACTAAATTATTAAATAATAGTAGCCGAAATGTTCAGACTCTTCATGAATTGGAAGATATAAAATCTCTAGTAAATATTTTTATCATGAACCAGCAATTTTAAGTGTTAGTATTAAAGAATCACAAGAGTGTATTGGTTAAGAAAAAGATATGCAAAAAAAGAAAGACTAGAAGAATGTATTGGTTAAGAAAAAAGATATAAAAAAAAAAAAAAAGACTAGAACATTCTCAGATATCTCAACTTTAGATTGTGATTCCCAAGAATCCAAAGAATGCAATAATTTTGGTAAAGAAATAAATTTTCATTCATTTTATTTATTTTTATATACTATTTTATATATTATTTTTTTTTTTTAAAAAAAAAAAATCAAATGCATACAATATAATATTTTATTTTTAGAAACATAGGAAGCATGTGAACAAAAGAGGAGAGCGTGAATCACATATATGCATATTTGTATTGGCTTCTTAATGTCCACACAGAGAGTATTCAGTATTCATGAGAAGTTTTTTGATAATATGCGATTGTATAATCTAATTCAGAACAATATCAAGAGCTGTTGTGAAAATGCGAAGATATGGCTTTGGCTTCCTTCTGTGTGTGATACCGAATTTTTGTTTACATTCACAGACTTCCCCATTTTCTTATCATTTTTTCCATTACCCAAAATATTTCGTATATAAATATCCATATTTGTTTGTTTAGGAAATGGAACCAATAATAAAGAATCTATTCCACAATGATATACCCTTTTAAATTAATTATTTCTCAGTCATTAATTATTTCAGTCATTAATTATTTCTCAGACATTAATTATTTCTCATTCATTAATTAAAATGGAAATTTATATAAGATTACTTTCTCTAGAATTACATTCTTTTTGGATGACAGTATAAATAAGGTAATTATAATAATTAGAAAAAAAAAGTAATGATAACCGTATTTAACTATTTTTTGTTTTTCCTATTGTTTTCGGTTAGTCATTATAATTTACTTTCATGTTGATCTTGTGATTTGTGCACCCAAAAATTTTATTAGCAAGAAATTGTGCGTGGATGGATCTGATATTAAAAAATGAAATGGATCGGGTACATGGTTGAAAGAATTTCTTAAAGGGGTATATTTCTTTATAAAATGTTATATTGAAAATGTCATAATATATATTTATATGTAAAAATCTATATTCCAGTTATCAAAATAACATCATCGTTATGAAATTATGTATCAAAATTTTTTTTTTTTTTGGAAATGAATATTTCGCACTTGGGACTTAGTACATAGTGGGAATATTTTGATATACAATAAATGAAAATCGTATTGTGCAATAATTGCAGACTTAGATTTATGTAGTTTAGTAAATGATCTAACATTAAGGGCGAAGAACATGATGGAATAAATGTTGAAGGTGGTGATCCTTCTGAGCGATCAATTGCTAAAGAATTATCTTTATCTTTCAAAGTATAACCATAACTCATTCACAACCCTTGTTACATTAGTCGAAGCATTCATACTCTTCACGGATTGGAAGACATAAAATCTGGAAAATCTCAAGGTAATATTATTATCACGATTTATTGTTTTATTTAATAAATAATTTATATAATTAATTAAATGTTATAACTTATTGATATTGATTCCCAAGAATGTATTGATTTGGAAGACGAATTATTTGATTAATTTGGATATATTTTTTATTGTATAAGTCAATTTTCATTATTATTAAGAATTTATACAAGCTCTCATAATATGTTTTTTGGCAAAACGCATCTTCTTAACAAGGCATTTTTATAAGTATAAATTCCCTTTTTTAGATTTTTGCCGATATTTTACAATCCATACCCGAAGTCCCCGGCCTCTAATTAAAGAATACTCAGTACAAAAATTTTAAATCAATAAGGTTTAACAAAAAACCCGTCAGCCCCACTTAAAGACAACTGCATAATTTTTCTTTTTATGTTAATTAAAATGATGAGTGCATAAAAACAGGATATCAAGTATCACAAATTTTTTTTTTACTATAATGATGAAATAAAAATAATAGGACCTACCAAATTCAGCTTATGATACCAAATAACTAATTATATACATGCATTATTTATATTTGGTTTAATTCAATGAGAAATTTTAAAATTTTAAAGTTATTCTTTCATCTGCATGACATACGTATATGAAGCAATTAAACTTTTTTTATGTGGTCAAATCTTTTTTTTTTTTGAATCTTTTCTAATATATCCAATATATTTTCCAATGTATTTTTCTAATGTATTTTTATTTTTTTATTTTTTATTTTTTCCAATGTATTTTCCAATGTATTTTCCAATGTATTTTTTCTATTCTTTTTGACAAGGAGAAAGAAAAGTGTAAATATTTTGTAAATTCAATTGTTACATTATATAATTATGGTTTATAAATTTCTCACAAAATTAATACGAAATTCACACGTATATTCATCTCATTGACAATTCTGTTTAAAAAGTTAGTTAATTCAAATAGTGATACATCAAAACAAATAAATAATTGTCACATTTGTAAGAAGTTAATGCATAACAAGCAAATCTGCTTTTTTTTTTACTAATTATAAAAGGCTTGATGAATATTTTTTCGAACTTGAAATAATTTTTTTTCACTTCATTTCTGAAAACATTTAATATAATTATTTTTTGACATTATAAATAAAATATAAACATAAAATAACTTTACCATAAATATCTTAGCATATAATCTTTTTTTTTTTTAACATTAATTAAAAAAATGGAAGGTTCAATGGTTTATTCTCGTTACGACATTGTGGCAGCTCTGGCTGAATTCTTCGGAACTGCTTATTTCTTATTTATGGGTAATATTATTTTTTTTTAAAAAAAAAACTTGACAACTTATATATTTTTATTGGATATTTTTATTGGAAATTTTAATTAACGCGTCTTTTCTTTTTTTTCATACATAAATTTAGGTGTTGGAGGATGTGCTACCATGATATCTTTTGCTCCTACTATGTAAGTGTTGTATTCAATTCTATAATAATCTTATAAAATTGAAATCTTTAATTTTAATTTTAATCTTTTTAATTTCAATTTTTATAATAGAGCTCCTCTTGCTGTTCCCTTTGCATTTGGTTGGTCATTGTTTGTAAATGTATGGATTTGGTCTCCTATTTCTGGTGGAGGTAAATTCATCAATTTAATTTATTCTTTCTATTCTTTACAATTAATTATCCCATATTATTACAACTTTTTTTTTTTTGATTTTTGATTCATTCTTGACAGTATTAAACCCTGCTATAACCATTGCAATGATGGTCACCAATAATTTGACAATTATACGTGGCGCTTTATATATAATTGCTCAATTTGCGGGTGCTCTTCTCGGAAGTTTTTTAATTAATGTCATGTTACCTAATACCAATCAAGGCGCCGCTTATAATGCATCTACTGTTTTGGTATTAATTCTTATTTTTTATTAATTGATTTTTAATAGTTTACCTTTTTATAATTATCATTCTTTTTAATTTCAATTTCTCTTTAATTATTAGAATACCGTGTCACCAGCCCAAGGATTCTTTTTAGAAATGTTTGCTACCTCAGTACTAACTAGCGCAGTGTTCTGGCTTGCCACAGAAGAGGCAGGTGGATCCACAGCAGCATTTGGTATTGGAATGGCTTTATTCATTTCCGCAATTGCAAGTATGTATAATTAAATATATTATTTTTGTTTTGCTTGATTTTGCAATGACATGTTATGTATATCCGTACATCATTTATTATTTGTTTTAAAATTTGTGAAACATTTCGGATAAACATGAAAATCCTTTTTTTTTTTAAAAAAAAAAAAAATTGAATTAACCAAATTAATTTGTCTACTTTTTTTTTTTTTTTTCAAAAAATAAAATTAGCTGGTCCATATACTGGAGCAAGGTAAAATCGCATTCCTAAAATATCAAAAAAATTTTCATATATAAAATTAATATTTAATGTATTAACTCACTTTTTTTTTTTAAAAAAAAATTGATAATTTTAGTTTAAATCCTGCCAGAACCTTTGGACCATCAATAGTTTCGGGTAACTATGGTGATAGTTATTGGATTTATTATATTGGACCAATACTTGGTGCACTTTTGGCAGCAGCCTATTGGGGTATATTCACGAAATTAGAATACGAAAAATGTTCACCAGAAAAGAAAACCAAGAAGAAGAAGGATAGTAATAATAATGTGGATGCAAAACGTGAATTTGAATCGAATGAAACTGTTTAGTCCTTATTTGACTTAATTACTTATTTAACCTAATACAATACAATACTACTCTATCTTTTACATATATATTTGTAGATTATATTATTAAATTATGTAATACGGATGTAATGTTTTAATGGCTTTGAACGATATTTTTTATCTTTCCTGTATCTTTATTATATCTTTATTATATCTTTATTACAAATCTCCCTTTTTTTTTTTTGTAATAATTTTTAATTTAACGATTATGTATTAAAAAAGGCAAGAATCATTAAAAAATAATTGAAAAAAAAAAATTACCGTGTATTTGCTCCTAAAAAAACCCAAAAATAATAGACCAAAAAAAGTGATCAATCTAGATCATGATTGGCCGAGAAACAAAGTTATATTTTGCATTTTCAGTAAAGTAATAAGTATACTAAATTTTTAAATTATTTCAATTGACCCGTTTAATAATAGTAATTAGTTAGAACACAAAAAAACAGAACTATCATAAGATTATTTTGTATTGTTCGTTCATTAGTTAATCTTTTTTTATCAGAAATTTTCTTTTTAGTGCTGTGTGTAAAAATGAATTTTAGTGTATTTATTTATTTCTTTATTATTATCTTTATACATTTAGCACAAGTATTTTTTATGTATTATGACGTAGTGTATTACGTAAACAGTTAACATTTATGCAAAAATTAATTGAAAAAAACTATTTTGTAAATGAAAATGAATCTTTGTAAAGGTTTCTGATTTTTACGAGGAACTTACCCTGAATTTTATTTATTTTTTTGGTGAAAATCTACTTGAAACATGAAATTATTCCATATTAGGTTGTCCTGTTAAACAAAAAAATAATACAAAAAAGTATAATAAGTTTATCAATTACATTATTTATATGTTCTTGTGACAATTACTTAAGAAAATTTGAATTATTTCAATCTTTCTTTCTTGGTTATTAATTTAGGTGTATAAAGCACAAATTTTTTATTTATTTATTATTTAAATATTATTCTTTTCATATCTAAATTTCTATATAAATCTTATATATTTCTTTCTATATCAAATCCTTTCTCTTATTCTACTATTCTATCTTTATTCTATTACTTTGTTATTTTTTCTATTACTTTGTTATTTTTGTTATTTAATTTTTTTTTTTTTTTTTTTTTGCGATAAGATATCAACTAGATAAATTTTGGTAAACTTTCGAAATCATTTTTTTTTCTTACCATACAAATAATAAAAAAAATTTTACTCACATATAATGACGGAAGACGTTCTCACTTATGTGACCGAAGTCCTTCAAAATATTATCGATGGAAACCTGGAAAATTACAAAGCTACTCTAAATTATCATACTACAGATCAAAACAATGAAAAAATAAAGCAATTTGATACCGTTTTAAAAAAACTTATAAACAGACAAACTTTTTTGGAAGATGAGGTTGTTCGTTGTCAATCCTTATTAAAAGAAAGTGATTCAGTAGTCATTATAAATGGAACTAATACGAATAGTTCTTTTAGTTCGTTATCTCTTACCCCAGAAGATGATGAGAGTCATTTTACAAAACCAATCATAATAGAAAATAGTAAAATTAATGGAGTTTCAAATCATCATCATCATCACATTAATTATCCCAATTTTTATTCTGGAAATAAAAATGAAAACATTAACAACAGTAATAATGTTTCATCCGATTTATCCGATAATACATCCGATTCTACCTCCGGTACTACACCACCTATTGTATCAGAACATGAAAGTGATAAAATTTGTTTTGATTGTTTAAATCAATGTACTTCAGTTGCATCATCAGTGGCTAGTGGAGATTTCAAGAGAAGAGTTTCTTGTCAATCCCCAACTTGTCCAATGGGTACATTAAAGAATGCCGTAAATAACATGGCGGAAAAAATTGATAGCGTATCAGTTGAATTAATTCATGTAGCACGGGAAGTTGGTGAAGAGGGGAAATTAGGTGTACAAGCCAAATCACAACAATTGGAAGGTTCATGGAGAGAAATGATGGTACATTTAAACATGATGGCAAGTAATCATTCTAAACAAGTTCGTGATATTGCGGAAGTATGTACTGCCGTAGCTCACGGAGATCTCAGTAAAAAAATTACTGTGGAAGTTAAAGGTGAAACTCTTGTACTGAAAAACACAATTAATACTATGGGTAAGTTATTCAAATTTTTTAATTAATTTTTATTAATATATTTATTTTCTTTATTAATATTTTATTATTAATTTAATTTAATTAAATATATATATAAAAAATTTTAATTATTATTTTTTTTTTTTAAGTTGATCAACTGAATTCATTCGCCTCGGAAGTAACCCGTGTAGCTCATGAAGTTGGAACTGAAGGAAAATTGGGTGTACAAGCTCAAGTTCAAGGTGTTGGTGGTACTTGGAAACTTCTCACTGGTTCGTAAATTCCAAAAATATTAATATTAATATAAAATCAAATATATTTTATTAATATTTATTATTAATATTAATATTAAATTATCATGAATTAACATGTATATATATAAGTCGACATAATGTAAATAAAAATTCGTGCAGCTAAACTAACAAAATGTTATAATACAGACAACGTAAATACTATGGCAGCTAATTTAACATCTCAGGTAATTTCTTCTTATTAAATATTAATAAAATATTTTCTTAACATTTTCCGTGATTTCTATTTTATTTAAAAAATTTTTTTTAATAATAAAAATAATTCAAATTATTGATAAATTTAGGTTCGAGATATTGCTGATGTATCCAAAGCCGTAGCTCGAGGAGATCTTAGTAAAAAGATTACAGTTGATGTTAAAGGAGAAATACTTGATTTAAAGAATACCATTAATACTATGGTGGATCAATTACAAACTTTTGCAACAGAAGTAACTCGTGTATCATTGGAAGTAGGAACTGAAGGAAAATTAGGTGGTCAAGCAAATATTAAAGATGTGGGAGGAATATGGAAAGAATTAACAGGTATTTAAGAAATATTATTGATTTAAATTGATAAATTTGATCTTTTACGATTTTATTTTTATTTTTTTATAAATTTATTTAAAAATATTGTTTTTTTTTAAACTTGTTTTTATAGATAATGTAAACATAATGGCTGCTAACTTAACTTCACAGGTATTTATTTAATTTTTTATTATTATTATTATTATTGTAAAATTCTTTTAGATGTTCTCTTGAAAATTAATAATGCATTGACATATTGATGTTTTTTATTTTATTTTATTTTATTTGAAATAGGTTCGTGATATAGCAAATGTTTCCAAAGCTGTTGCTCGTGGAGATTTATCCAGAAAAGTGACGGTTACGGTGCAAGGAGAAATCTTAGAGTTAAAAGTTACCATCAACACTATGGTATGTTTAAATTATATTGTTATGATCATTATATTCTTTTTTTTTAAAAAAAAATTCATTAGTGTAGTGCTAATTTAAATGGTTTAATAATATCAATTCATATATATATAGGTAGAACAACTTCGGATGTTTGCTGCAGAAGTAACTCGGGTTGCGAGGGAAGTAGGAACGGAAGGAATATTAGGAGGACAAGCAGAAGTTCAAGGTGTAGATGGTATTTGGAAGAGTTTAATGGACAACGTAAATACAATGGCTAATAATCTTACAAATCATGTAAGTATCACATCTTTATTCTTTAATGAGATTTAAATATATGCGATACGATACGATAATTATTCATAATAAAAAAAAATTCATATAATAATTAGGTACGAGATATAGCTAATGTGTCTAAAGCTGTGGCTCGTGGTGATTTAAGTAAAAAAATTACAGTTGATGTTAAAGGCGAAATACTTGATTTAAAAAATACCATAAATACTATGGTGGATCAATTACAAACTTTTGCAACAGAAGTAACTAGAGTCTCATTGGAAGTGGGAACTGAAGGAAAATTAGGTGGTCAGGCTGTAGTTAAAGATGTAGGAGGAACTTGGAAAGAATTAACTGGTATGATAATTTTTATATTATTGATGAAATTATTATTGTTTTCTCAGAAAAGATAAAATATATTAACTTTTAAATTAAATTTCTTTTTTTAGATAATGTAAACATTATGGCGGCTAATTTAACATCACAAGTACGAATCCATTTTATCAATTTTAATGCTAAAAATTAAAAAAAATTAAAGAAATTCGAATTATTAATGTTATTATTATTATTGTTATATGAACAAATTATAGGTTCGAGATATAGCTAATGTATCTAAAGCTGTAGCTCGTGGAGATCTCAGTAAAAAGATAACAGTAGATGTTAAAGGAGAAATTTGGGATCTCAAAAATACCATCAATACTATGGTGGATCAACTACAAACTTTTGCTACGGAAGTAACCCGAGTTTCATTGGAAGTAGGTACCGAAGGAAAATTAGGTGGTCAAGCTGTTGTTAGCGGTGTTGAAGGAACATGGAAAGTTTTAACAGGTATCACGTCACGAAAGATTATAATTTTTCTTAAATTTAAAAAATTCAACTGAACTGAACATGATATACTGATAAATTCTTTATGTTAATTTTAGATAATGTAAATATTATGGCACTTAATCTTACGACTCAAGGTGAATTTTTATTCATTTATATATATCTCTTTTTTTTAATATATTTTACATAAACAAAGAACTATTTAATTAATTCACGTTATTTATATTATTTGTATTATTCGTTATAAGTACGTTCAATTGCTGAAGTTACTACAGCTGTAGCATGTGGCGACCTAAGTAAAAAGATCTCAGTTGATGTCAAAGGAGAAATTTTGGATTTAAAGAATACTGTAAACACTATGGTGGATCAGGTACACTTTTTTTTTTTAATTAAAATATATTAAATTATAATTATAGAGATCAAATCAATCGATAAATTTTATTTTTTATTTTTTTTAGTTATCCACTTTTGCTGCCGAAGTAACTCGTGTTGCTAGGGAAGTAGGCACGGAAGGAAAACTTGGGGTACAAGCTCAAGTAAAAGATGTTAAAGGGACATGGAAAGAAATTACCTCTAACGTAAATACTATGGCAGCAAATTTAACTTCCCAAGGTAAAAAAAATTATAAATGATTTTATTTAGTTTTTATTTATGTATATATATATTATATATGTAATATACTAAATTAGGATTCTTTTATTTGGTATAAAAAGTTCGTGCGTTTGCTCAAATTTCAGCTGCAGCTACAGATGGTGATTTCACTCAATTCATTACCGTCGATGCATCAGGTGAAATGGATTCTCTTAAAACTAAGATTAATAAAATGGTATACAATCTTCGAGAAAGTTTTCAAAAGAATACTGCTGCAAGAGAGGCCGCCGAATTGGCCAATAGAAGTAAAAGTGAATTTTTGGCAAATATGTCACACGAGGTAAAAAAAAAATTTTTTTAAGAAAAAAAAAAAAAAAAATTCGGGATAAAAGATAATGAATTTATTAATTAATTTTTTGTTTGTTTATTTCTTAAAGATTCGCACTCCCATGAATGGTATTATTGGAATGACCACTTTAACTCTTGAGACAGAATTAACACGACAACAACGTGAAAATTTAATGATAGTTAGTTCTTTGGCTAATTCTCTATTGACTATTATAGATGATATATTAGATATTTCTAAAAGTAAATTTATTATTATTTTTTTTATTAATCATAGAATAATATTTTTTAATTGTAATATAAATATTTTTTTTTAATTTCAATTAATAGTTGAGGCCGGAAGGATGACGATTGAACAAATTCCGTTCTCCCTACGTTCTGCAGTATTCGGTGTTCTCAAAACTCTTGCCGTGAAAGCAAATCAAAAGAAATTAGATTTAATATATGATGTTGATAATGGAATACCTGATCAATTAATCGGTGATCCTCTTCGTTTACGACAAATTATTACAAATCTTATTGGTAACGCTATTAAATTCACTAATGAAGGTGAAGTCGTTCTTTCTGTGCACAACAAAATAACCAAAGGGGAACCAGTAATATTGGAATTTTGTGTTAGTGATACTGGTATAGGTATTCAAGAAGATAAAATTGATATGATTTTTGATACTTTCTGTCAAGCTGATGGTTCAACCACCCGAAGATTTGGAGGAACTGGGTTAGGATTATCTATATCCAAACGATTGGTTAATTTATTAGGTGGTGATTTATGGGTTAAAAGTGTTTATGGACATGGTTCCGAATTTTATTTCACGGTTAGAGTAACTATTGGTCAAATGAGTCAAGATCACGTTGATCAAAAAATGGCACCATGGCACGGTCGTCATATTTTATTTGTTGACACATTACGTGATACTACAGGAGTAGTTAGAATTATTGAAGAATTAGGACTTCGAGCAAAAATCGCATTTTCGGTAGAAGAAACTGCCATAATAACAGCATCTAGAAAATCAGATACACCACTGTTTGATACAGTAATAGTTGATGATTTAAGTATTGTTGAACGTTTAAGAGAAATTGCACATTTAAGATATATTCCAATTGTCCTTTTAGCACCAATGATACCAAATTTAAATATGAAGAATTGTATAGATCTTGGAATCACATCATATAGTAGTACACCAACGAATATACCAGATTTAATGAATGCATTATTACCAGCACTTGAATCACATGCAGCAGTTCCAAGTGATTTTACAAGACAACAACCATTAGTCATTTTGATGGCAGAGGATAATATTGTAAATCAGAGATTAGCGGTTAAAATATTAGAAAAATTTGGTCATAGAGTAGAAATAGTTCCAAACGGAAAAGCGGCAGTTGAACAATTTAAAGCAAAAAAATATGATTTGGTAAATTTAAATGATATTATTAGTATTATAAAAAAAATTTTTTAAATAATAATAATAATAATTAATTATATATATATATTTTTTTAATATATATATATTAATTATCATTTCTTTTTTTTTTTTTTCATAGATTTTAATGGATGTTCAAATGCCAATAATGGGAGGATTTGAAGCGACTCAAAAAATACGTGAATATGAAAGAGAATTTAGTGGAGGTCGAGTACCAATAATTGCATTGACTGCACATGCGATGATAGGAGATCGAGATAAATGTTTATTATCCGGAATGGACGAATATGTGACGAAACCATTAAGTAAGTAAAAATTGTTATATTTTTTTAAAATAATTCATCAACTCATTAATTTATTAATTTATTAATTAATCAAATTTTTCCATTTTTTTTTTTCAAATTTTCTTTTAGGAATGAACGATTTGATTGCTACAATAAATAAATTTCCGGTAAGGAATCCAATTGAGGAAGCACATAGTCCTGATAGTCGTAATAATTCGCAGGTATGGATGGAAAAAGAATATCGTTTGCTTTTCCATCGTAAATAAAAAAAAAACGGTTAGATAATTTTACTATACGTTTGGCATAATATCATTAACGATCTTTTGTTATTCATTTCACTAATTAATTTATTTATTTTACTTATTTTATTTTGTCAACATTTTTTATTTATTCATTTTCTTTTTTTTTTATTTATTTTTTTTTCCTATAAGTTTAGAAGTCACTGTATATGAAAAATTAGACAAATTAAATTATTAAATAATAATGACTTTTCACTCAACCAAACCAAACGTAGAAAAATGTAGAAAAAAAAAAAAAAGGATGTATGGGAGGAAAGGTTTCATTAAAATTTTTTATCATTTTTGTACTCATATTCATATATACATTATTATACACTTTATTGTACATTTGTTGTCAAAACCTCTATACAATCACATCCATATTTCTATTATAAAATATTATTATTATTATTTTAAATATCCAAATACATATAGGATGATCCTTTATTAATTCACATGTATATATAATATACAATGCTTTAAAAATATTTACAAATACTGTATAATCACATGTATGATAAATTACTTTATATGTGTGTGTATTAAAAATAAATAAATAAACTTTATATAGTTCTTTGACCAATCACGCAACAGTTCGATTAAAAGTATAATTGCTCAATTTATATTTATATTTATAATCAAATATTGTTAATTATTTATTTGTATGATTCGGTTTGAGAATTTGATCAACTTAAAAAATAAAAATTGGTTTTTTTTTTTTTTTTTCATTTTGTTTACCTTGCCTTGCCTTACCTTACCTATCTACTATTTCTTCTTACAGAAACATCAAAAATTCATTAAATATTTAAAAGAATTTAAAGAATTTAAAGAATTTATTACTATATTTTGATAATATAATATAAATAATAAATCAATAATTAAATCATTATAATTAGTAAAAAAAAAAAAAAAAAACCTTCACTCTTTCAGAAATGTGGTGGTGGCAAGGAGTTTCATATTTCATGATAATATTCATTAGTATATTTTTATCTCCAACTCGTACAATGAATAATTTAAAGATAAATCATGGTGATGAATGTCGAGCATCTCAAACCGAGTTATGGCAAAATGTACCTACAGCTTCAACTCCGACCAATACAGCAACTGTAACCAATCATACAATACCAAAAATGACTTGTATCAGAGATATGACAAAAGAATTAAAGTCTAGTAATAATGATAGTGGTGATAGTAGTAGTAGTAGTTGTTGTTGTAATAGTTGTAGTAGAAATAGTGGATCATTATTAACCAAGAACAATAAGGACAAAAAAGACAATAATAAAAACATTAAAAACAATAAAAACAATAAAGACATTTATTATGATGTTAAATCATCTTCTATTAAATCAAATGATAAATTATCATTTGATGAACGAGATATAAGTAATAGTAATAGTAATGGTAATGGTAATGGTAATGGTAATAATAATGGTAATAGTAATTCAGATGCAAAATTAAGACAAAAAAAGAGACCAAATACTCCAGCAAATAATGTTATTGAATCTTTTGATGATGAAGATATTGGTGCAGTATTCGAAAATCCTGATTCAACAGGATTAATTTCAGAATATGAAATTCCTAGTATATCACAATTAAAAGAAAGATTTAATTTTGCTTCATTTGATTGTGGAGCTTCAGTATTAAAGGCTAATAAAGAAGCGAAAGGTACATCCGCAATTCTTTCTGAAAGTAAAGATACTTATGTACTTAATCAATGTTCAGCTACAAAATTTGTTATTGTGGAATTATGTGAAGATATTTTAATTGAATATGTGGCTATCGCAAATTTCGAATTTTTCTCTTCAACATTAAAGGATTTTCGAATTTCAATAAGTGATTGGTATCCTCCTAAAAATGGTTGGACTGTATTAGGACAATATAAAGCAAAGAATTTAAGAGAAATCCAGGTTTGAATTACATTTATTTTTATTTACTTTTACATTATATTATATTTATATTATATATTTATTATTTTCTGATTATTTTTATTTTATTTTTATTTTTATTTTTATTTTTATTATCATTATTATTATTATCATTATCATTATTATTATAATTATAATAGGTATTCAAAGTTTTAAATCCTTTAATGTTTGCTAGATATCTTCGTATTGATTTCTTATCACATTATGGACATCAACATTATTGTCCTGTAAGTTTACTTCGAGTACATGGAACAAATGAATATGAAAAATGGAAAAAAGAACAAGCGGAAATTAGTACACCTCATAATTCTCAACACGTTAATGAAGGAAATGAACAAGTTAAAGAAATTGAAGATGTTCAACAACAATATAAATCTCATATTCAAAATACTCATAATGTAGCAACCAAAATTGTAAAATCAAATGATATTCCAATAATTAAAGAACATCCATTTGAAAATGATAATGATATTCATGGATATGAACAACAACAACAAAATACTGAAATTAATGATGTGAAAAAAACATCCATCATCATCACCACCGCCACTTCCTCCTTCATTAAAAATAATTTCATGTCTTGTCCAATTAAAAAAATTCATCATAAAATTCAATACGAAACTTGTCCACTGAGATGTCCTTTCTATGAAATCCCAAAAAATTTATATCCATTTAGATCAATACTTTCTCCCGGAATTTGTTTAATTGATCAATGTTTAATTGATCCATTCGAATTTCAAATAATACCTAGAATAAAAATGACTAACAATATGAAAAAAAAAAAATCCATTAAAAATTTTAAAAATAAAAAAATAAAAACCAAATCAATCATAATAACCAATACACCTTCAACAAATCAACCCCCTCCCTCAATTTCACAACAAATTCCTAACACACCATTACCACCACAACAACAACCACCAAGTTTTATTCATGCTACTCCAAATGGTGGTGTTAGAACACAAGAAAGTATTTTTAAAACTATTATGAAACGTTTATCTTTACTTGAATCAAATTCAAATTTATCTAAACGATACATTGAAGAACAAAGTAAAATGATTAATGATATAATTTTAATGATTGAATTATCCAAACAACATCAATATTTAACGATAACTAATCAATTTAATGAGACTTTGGATAAATTGGTGAGTTAAAAAAAAAAAAAAAAATACATGATTTTTATGAATGGCCAAAATTTCAAATTAAATTATTTATTATTTTTTTTTTTCAAATTAGAGATCAAATTACGAATCAATGTTAGCGTCATCCTTAATAAATTTAAATAAAAATCAAATACAATTGGATGAGGAATTAAAAGATCTTTATTCTAAGGTTCATATATTAATTAATGAAGTAAGTAGATTATATATTTTTAATTTTTAATTTTTTTTTTTTAATTTTTAATTTTTTAATTTTTTCAAATTATTATTATAATTATTATTTTGTTCTTTGGAAAGAAGAATTATAACCAACAATTTTACAATTTATTTTTTAGGTTATCTTTGCCAAATGGTTGGGATTGATTAGTGTTCTTCTATTAACAGCTTATGTTGTCATAAGTCAAAATTGGTTTAATCTTAAAAGTTCACTGATAACTCTTCATTCTGCAAGAATTATTGAATCGAGATTTATGAAACAAAAAGATCAAAATATTCACAAATTTGGGTTTAATGGTATGTTATTATCATTTATTTTTTATTTATTATTTTTAATTTTTATTAATTTAATTAGTTTCGTTTTTTTTTTTATTAATTTAGAATCAGGCAAAATTCCTGAAACTATTGAGCAAATTCGATTTCCAACTTTTCGATCTAAACACAATTTAAAAAATTCACGAAATTTATTAATTCGTCCTATTCGTCATTAACTTGCTTAACTCATATTCTTAATGAATGAATTTATAAATTTATTATTATAAATTTTTATTTTGAATGATGAATAAATGATGGAGTAGTTGTTGAATAGTTAATTGACTATAGCCAAATTACTTTTAATTAAAAAA
Source organism: Diversispora eburnea (assembly GCA_910592015.1). Taxonomy (NCBI): domain Eukaryota; kingdom Fungi; phylum Glomeromycota; class Glomeromycetes; order Diversisporales; family Diversisporaceae; genus Diversispora; species Diversispora eburnea. The sequence goes on along the minus strand of CAJVPK010000219.1, from coordinate 21,933 downwards.
AAAATTAATACATCTAACAAAAAAAAAAAAAAAAGATATTATGTAATAGTATAAATTGATTAATTTTTTTTTCTTTGTATCATAACTTCTCCAAGGTGAACAACAATTGATTAATTATTACAACAACAAAAGAACGCACATTTGGGACATTTTGAATATTTTGAATAACTTGTAGATATAGTATTGTTCATTTTATTTTTATTTTTTTGTATTTTTTTTTTTTTTTGTATTTGTACTAAAATTAATTTACCTTCAATTTGAAAAAAACATATATACTATATTTCTTTATTATATTTGTAAAACAGTACAGTATTATATTTGAATATTTCAATTTGAAAGATGAATAAATAAGAAATTAGTGTTATCATTTATTATTATTAATAGAAAGTATTTACCACATTTCATCTTTATTATAAAAAGTTCTTCAGTATCTAAAAAGGAAATATATATTCCTAAAGGTAATTACTGATTAATATTAATATTAATATTTCCCTTTGAAGAAGATCCACCAGATTCAAAAGTATCTAATTTTCAAAAATTTATTATTATTAAAAAATAAATTCTTAATGGGATAAACAAAAAAAAAAAATATTATTAAATACTAACCGCGTAAATAGTAGTTTCTTCTAATATCGGCATAAGATTGTATTACCATTGCAAAATAAATCTGTTGAGATATAAATAAAAGAATTAAGATGTAAGTAAAAGGTATGAGAATTAAGTAAAAAAAAAAATAAAATAAAATGATCAATTCAAAATAATAATTAAAAAAAAAATACATACAGAAGCCAAAACATAAGCAATAGCAGAAATCGTTCCAATTATTACAGAATAAGAATAAGCCTCTTGACATTCAGACGTTGCATCTTGTGATTTATAAGGATAATCTTCAACTATAATCTCATAACATTTTGATTCAAATTCATCTTTGTAACCAAAGTAAATAGCAATATTAACAATTTCTAAAATAGTTAATGTTGCTACAATGATGTAAGCTATAATTGAATAAATTTTCAAAAGTCTGGCTGTTTCCTATTATAGGATACATACATACATAAAAATTATATAAATTTTTTTTGGTAAGAGATTATTATTAATATTTTAAACATTTTTCATTCGTACATACATTTCGGTACATAACGTAAAGACCAAATAAAGCGCTAAAAGACATCAAAAAGCCAATAATCGATACAGGTATGTTATATGCTTTAACATAACTAAAGACTATCTCACGTGACATATTAATATTAAAGAAAAGATTTAGAAGGTTAAATAGAAATTGATAAAGAGATTAAAGAATAGAAAGAAATTGATGACGTAATTTATTTTAATTAACTTACAACTATAATAACTTTCGTTTTCAGTAGAAAAATAGACAATGTTGCTAATTGCAGTGTATAATCCTGAAAACTTTAATTCGTCATAACGATTATTTTTAGGAAAAAAAAAAAAAAAAAAAAAAGAGGATTAAATAATAAATTAATGACTTACAAACCAAACAAAAGATATGAGAATAACTCCGGTTCTTAAGTTAAAACAAAAACAACATTTATTCATATTCATTGTTTTTTGTTTTTTTGCTTGACAAATAATAAATAATAAATAACAAATTAGAAAGATAGATTAAAATATTTAGAACTCTTGTATTTACACGAAAAAGCCACATAAATTGATAGTTTGCTTAGCCATCTCGTCTTATGAAAAGTTAGAATCACATATTTTGCTTTAAATTGAATTAATATTAGTTTAGTAAATTGATTAAATGTAGTGTTTTGGGGGCTCATCACCAGAAACATATTTTTTATTATCATTATTTAAATTACTAGACTGGATATAAAATTTTAAATTTAAATATATTTTATCTCACGTCGTGTATATTTAATTTGCTCTTTTTTTTTTTTTTTTCATCGAGTGGAAGAAAATATAAAATGATATTCACTTTTTTGATAAACTTTAAACTTCGGTTCCAAATTTAATAAACTTTTTATTATGTTACAAATAATTCGATTACATATTAACAACTATTTGATTGATTTAAAGAGAAAAAAAAAATTTAGAATTTTTATAATGAAAGAAGTTTAATTTTTTTACTACGCTTGTTAATCAAATCCGTTATCCATTATCCATTATTCATTATCGTTCTTTATTTTCATTATTGTTCTTTTCATCCATTATTCATTATCCTTTATTTCCTTTATTTCAAATTTATATCTTAACAAAAATATATACGAAAAACTTACTATTTGAATTAATTAATGAAATATTTATCAATAATACATATATATATAAATAAATCATGAATGAATTAATCCAATTTATGCCTCGATGTAGTAATATAGCCAAAAGATTAAAAGAAAATAATGAAGAAAATTTACAATTCGAAATTAATTGTACAAAGAATAATAGTAATGAAAATGGTGATAATTATAGAAAATTTTGTGGCCTAGCACGTAGAACTAAAAAACCAAAAAATCCAATGATTAAAGAAATTGATAATAATAATAATAATAATAATAAAGGAATTAATAATTATTATTATAAGAATTCATCACCACCCATTATTAGAACTAAATCGAAAATTTCCCTTGAGTATAAAAAATACAGAGTAAAAAGGAATGAACTTTATTGTATAAGACAGAAGCATCGGCAGCATAATACGAATAAGAATTTCAATACTAAAAAAAAATTTAATTCTTTAATTTTGAAAAATACGAAAACGTTTTGTGAGATAAGACCAAATTTAAATTTGGTAGAGGAAAGTGATTCAGGAGAATCAACGATTAATGAACAACAATATATAAAATATTTGGATAATTCTAAACGAAGAAAAAGAAAAAGGTTAATGAATGATATGTATTCTCAACATTCCGAAGGCAGTAACGCTTCTGTTGTTGTTGTAAATATTGAAGGTGATGATTTTCATTCTTCGGAATTGAGGATATTGAATGAATTGAGAAAAAAATGGGAAAAAATCCAGCAAACTCGAGCAAAGAATAATCAAAGCGTTATTGCCATAGGAAGAAAAGAAGACTGTCGAAAGATACTTGATTCAAATGAAGCAAAATTATTTTGGAAAAATAGGGGCAATAATAATAATAATAATAATAATAATAATAATAATAATGGTGAATTAAATGAATTTAATGGGGCATTCGTATCATTTAATGACAATATAATTCTACAAAGGTAATAATTCTTATAATAATTTCTATTTTACATTAAAACATTCACCTTAATATAAAATTAATAAAAATTTTTCATAGGAATGATCGAACAAATGAAAAGTCATTAACTTTATACTCAAGATCAATTGGTGGAAAGACTATTCCTCATTCAGGAAATAAGGATGAAACTGATAAAAATGATGAATTAAAATCTGATGATTCATCATTTGATGTGAAAGAATCAGATTCTTTGAATTCATTTAATATTGATTATAATGATTCCAAATGTTATTCAAAATCTTCAGAATCTCAAGACTCAACAGATGATGATTTAGAAGAAGTCAATTTTTCTCAAGATGGAAACTCTGAATGTATTTCTGAAGACGAAGAGGAAATATTACTAGAAAGTACTTCCTTAAATTCGGCATTTCCAATCAGAGAAAAAAGTACTACCATTAACTTTTCACCATATGTAACCGGATTTCATACGGGAGGAAAGGAATCTTCTGCATTAAAACAATGTTATGAAGATTTTATAAAAAATGTACCTCAATTTCTAGTAAATGATGAGGATGATGAGATGGTAGAAGCTGAGAATTCAACATATTTCAGACAATAAATCAATTGATGATCTTCCCGAGACCGATAATAATTTTAACAATCAAATCAATAAAGATAATATCAATGATGATGAAGATTGGGAGACGATAGAAGAAACAGTAATTTTGACCAGCGAAAGCTGGGAAGAACCGGATGAACTCTATACTGAGGATGAAGAAGAAATAATTTTGCTTACAAGTGAAGGATGGAGAAATAACAGCGAGGAATCGATGGAATCAATTGATCTTGTCAAAATCTAATAATTAATTACTCGGAGATACTATTAATAATGATCAAAATACTCATTAATACCTTTAAATGACCCTTTATAAGACTTAATTAATGTTAATAATCAAATACTGTATATGTATATGAAGAGAAGAGATAATTGATAATTTCTTTTAAACATGAGAGATATTTTTTTGTAAGCTTTCTAAAATTTTGCCAACTAATATAACTAAATAATTAATATAAGCAATAAATGCGATTCATTAATTGCTTTAATATTATGATATCAATTATTTATTAGGTTGTAGCTAAGTTTATTAATTAGCATTCAGTTCAGTATTTTCTTTTAAATACATTAATGAATAAATGTAAAATTATTTTTAGATTCTGGATTTTGATGAAAATAATTCTTGTTTTTGAAATTTGATTGCTTTTTCTTAAATTGAAAAGTAAACAATGTGGATAATTTTTTTTTTTACCTTCTTGACCTTGTTTCTTGTTAAACAAACACATTCTAAATATTAATTCCCTCCTAGAAACTTCTTTCTTCTCATCAAAATACAAAGTGATCTGTGTTTTCTCTATTTGAACTTGTTTTACTCTAACCTTTTCATTTTTATTACTTTGATCTATTCTTCCTAATTCCTAAAGAATTTCCTTTCTTCCTAATTTTTGATTAAAACAAAATTTCTCTCATCTCTAAGTCGATTCCGTGATAAAATTGATCAATAAAATGGTCAATGTATTATTCTTTGTTTTATTTATACTTACTTATGAAAGGTGATGATTATAAAAGATAATAATAAATACATGACATTATAGTCATGTAATTTTATTTTGTATTATAAATACACATTATCATAAAAATTCTTTTGTTCTAAAAAAATTATTTACATTTTAGTTTTCTTTATTGATAACAATAACAATATTATTATTTTTAATAGAAAGAACATACATTTGTGATGTGAAGATACATTTCTAAGTTCATCATATGTAATTTTTAACATTTTAAGTAAAAAGTTCTTTCATCCTCTGTAAGAGATGAATCATTTTCAAAACATATTTTTTTAGATATTCTTCTTGCTTAGTAATTGTTTTATAAAATATTGGCCTTTTGATTTCCCATTCCATTCAATTTTTTGAGCAGCCATTTCTTATTTTATTATCGTAGAATAGATTTTTGGACCTAATGCTTTGTCCATTTCTGGAAAGTCAGATGTGTCGCAAATGTAAAAAAAAATGTAAAACAGATATTCAAAACATTATACTCTTTTTTGGTAAGAAAATATTGCCAAAAAGGATCAAAAATATAGGTTTTTTTGTACCTTCTAGCCATTATTTTTTTTAGAGTAACCACCCCACTGACAGTTCAGTGAGATATACATGTACATGAAAAGATTGAAAAATTCGTGAGTAATTATTATTTTGTTAATAATAATTTGTAAACATGAAAAAAATAATAAAGTTTATGGTTGTTTTTGGCCATCTCCGTACGTTAGGTAGATTAAAAAAAAAAATAATAATTTTTTAGTTTTTCATTCAGAACATTGGAGAACACATGAAAATAATCAAAATAATCAATAATAAATATTTGATTAATAATTATTAAATAACTGTATACATTTACTATGTAATTTTTAATGGAAATAAAAAGAAGATTTCGTTTAAAAAAAAATAATTAAATTTTTATTACCTTCATGTCTATGGGTTCAATGATTACTTTAGAACCACCTTAAAGATAAAGTGTTTATCTCTTCACGAAAATAAAATTTTCTAAGGGATATTTAAGAAAAGTTCACTATTAATTTATCTCCTCCATCATTACAACCTCCTCTAGTTCCGCCATGACTTCCCTAATAAAAATACTTACTGAATGGCATTATTATTATTATTCTATTCCAATCAATTTAATAAATATAAATTAAAAAATTCCAACAAAAGATTATAGATCTATTTTTGTTTTTTATGTATTGTGTATTGTGCATAGTATTATTATTAATTAATCAAAAAATAAAATAACAATTAAATTGAAAAATTATAAAAATGTCTAAGAATCAACTTGAACGAATTTTTTGTAGTAATAAAAATTAAAGAATTAAAAATGGTTGCCATTAATACAATTAATAAATTCATCGAAATACTCACAAAACTCACTGAAATTTATTCTTTAAAAGAAATATTTGCAGTTAAAAATCATTGCAACAAAAATTTTAGAAATAAATTATAATAATAATAATTAATCTTTGAATATTCAAATTTCAAAAATTAAAAAAATTTTGACATTATCAATTCATTTTTTATGACCTTTTCAATATTAAATTATTAAATTATTTTTTATTATGATAATTTTGAGTTTTTGTTATATTCATATTCAAAATAAAAAAGAAAGGCCATAAAATAAAAGTACAAAGTTGAAAAATACAAACCAATCCTTACTCTCATCACAAAGAATCATCACAACTTCTATCACTTCTTGTCAAAATTTCACCACCACAAAAAAGAACCTTGAAGAAATAATAACAGAACAAAGTTGCAAAATACAAACCTATCCCTTTCGTCACAAAGAATTATAATGACTTTCATCACTTCTTTTATCAGAAATTTCACCATCACAAAAAAAGAATCTTGGAGAAATAGTAAAATAACAACAAATAAACACTACACTATTCTATTTTTCACTTTATAAATACAAATATTTTTCATTAAATATATTTTTATTTTAATAACCATTTTAATAAATCAATAATATCTGAGGAAATGGTTTCTTTTAAGGCTTTAAATCATTGGCAACTCTCAATATCTTTCTTGTGACTTAGTAAAAGCTTGGCATAATATATTTTCTAAATAATAAAATAAAAAATAAAAATTAAAAAATAAATAAAAAATAAAAAAAAATTAAAAATTAAAATTAAAATTAAAATAAAAAATAAAAAATAAAAAAATAAAAAATAAAAAAAAAGCAAAAAATAAAAAAATAAATTAAAAAATAAAAAAATAAAAAAAAAAAAATATAAGAAATATTATAAAGGTAAAAAAGACAATAATTTATCAAATTAATTAATTAACTAAACTACAAAATCAATAACTAATTAAACAAAAATTTATCAACTAAATTTATCAATTAGTTAATTCTAAATCTAAAATCTACATTCCATAATAATTTCCTTTTCATTCAATAATTGATCATTTTATTAAAACTCTTTAAATCAATTAAATCAATTAATTAAAATAATTAAAAATAAGAATTAATAAATTTAAATACATTTAAAATAAATAAAATCAATAAATCATATTATCCCATAACAACATCATACCATACTCACTTCCACTCTCACTCAACTCACATATACATTTCCATACACTATACATTTATATACAGGATATTGCCTTGAAAGTGAAATAATATATCACACATTCCTAACAATAAGAAATATTAAATTAATCTCAATCAAATAATATAAATATATAATATATAAATATATATAATTACCATATAATTGACCGAAATTCACAATTTTATTTTATCAATTGATAATCTTTCCTCCCTCCTTCTTTATCAAATTTGTTAAGAAAATATCATTGATAGTATTATTCTCATCATTCTCACCAATAATCCTAATTAAATTACGATTAATAAAAAATTGATTAAAAAAGAATTCAATATCAAAATTAAAAATGTAAATTTTACATCTTAAATACATTTCTATCGTATTTCATATGAAGAGATTTTTAACTTCCGATGAAGAAGATCATTCATCGACAGATCAAATTCAACTGATAAAACCAAGAATTGACTTGGTGCCATATTCATTTAATCGATTATTACATCGATTAATTGTTCCTTTATAAAATATATGCATTTTAGAAATATTAATATAATTATACTCTAATGTTAACATACTCTAAAATACTTCGATTAACATCATCATAGTATATGCAGGGATAAATTACCCTCAAAATTGATTAAAAAATGTGCACGTACAAACATGATTAACTATCCATGATATTGTGACACAAGATGAAATACAAATTAAATCTGTTTAACCAGAAAATTCCTAAAGTTACTAAATTTCGGTCATGACAAATATAATTAAGGAATTGTACTACTTTTTAAAAAAATCTTAAACAATAAATATAAAAATTTATTGATACACAAATTTTATTTAATTAAAAAAATAAACTTCCATCTTACGTACAATAAGCGAACAGAAAATGTCTGAAATATGCAAAGAATGCAATGAAAAACATAACAATATATGGTGGTGCAAACCGTGCATCTCAAAACATTTTAAAAATGATTTTGATAAATGGACTAGTGGAAATGATACAATAAATAAACTTATTCAAGATACTCAACTTAATGCTAATTGGTATAAATATATAGAATTGATACCTTATGATAAATTCCAAGATATTAAACAAATAGCAAAAGGTGGTTATGGTACTATTTATTATGCTAAGTGGATTGATGGATATATTATCAATTGGGATATTAAAAATCAACAATGGGAAAGAGATGGTCAACGTGAAGTGGCGTTAAAAAGGTTTGATGATATTGTAGATATAAATGATGATTTTTTAAATGGGGTAAAAGTAATATTTTAAATTTATTTGAAAATATATAATATATTAATTATAATTTAAAAATATGTTATTTAGATGACAATTCTCTTGAGAACGAATGGTGGAGGGTCATCAGCCTATCTTTATGGAATTACAAGAGATCCAGAAACTCACGAATATATGATGGTTTTAGGTTATTATAAAGATGGAAGTCTTAGAAATTATTTAAATAATAATTTTAATAATATCAATTGGGAAAATAAATTAGAACATTTAAAATATTTAGCTAAAAAATTTTCAAAAATTCATAAATTAGACATAGTTCATCGTGATTTTCATCCCGGAAATATTTTAAAAGGGATTGGTTTATATATAACAGATTTTGGATTGAGTAAATTAATTACAGCAAACATAAAAAATCTTCAAAGAATACCATTTCTGGAGTATTACCCTATATAGCTCCTGAAGTATTAATTGGGGGAGAATATACAAAAGCCGCTGATGTTTATTCATTTGCATTTGTTGCTTATGAAATCATCACTGGAATTCCTCCATATCATGATGTGCCACATGATAAAGATTTGGCTTTTAATGTATGTAATGGATTTCGACCAAAAATTCCATTTCACATGCCTAAATTAATTACACAAATAATTATGAGATGTTGGGATGCCCGAATTACACATCGACCCACTTTTGATGAATTATATACAGAGTTGGTTAAATACTATTTGGATTATTATGATAATAGTAATAGTGAAGAAATTACAATCCAGATTAAAGAAGCTGAAGAATTTTCCAAATATCAAATAACAACTGATACAACAATTACAACTCCAATGAATTATAAAACACATCCGCAAGCAATTTATACCAGTCGACTTCTCAATTTTTCAAATCTTCAAAAACCTAAAAATAAAGAAAATTTCGAAAAGAAACTTGAAGAATTAACAAAATCTTTTTATCAAATAAATTCTAGTAAGTATCATTTATATATTCATTTTCGATCTATAATTAATTTTCTTTTTCTTTTTTTTAATCAGGCGATGATGATGGTGATGATAAATGATACATCTAATTTATACATTTTGTGATTTATAAAAATTCGTTTGTATTTCGTTCACGTTCATTACAGTCATGTGCGTAATTTGACTGGCATCCTATAATAATATAAAAAATAACGATAAAAAAAATGGAAAAGTAAATGATATTGATTATTGAATAATTATTAATTTATTGAAAAAGAATAAACAGATACTGTATAATACTTTATTTAAAAAATATGTCTTGAAACTTGATAATCATTGTGTCTTCATCCAAACTCTCTGGATATAAAACCCTTCTGCAATTTTTGGACTTTTTTTCAATTCGCTGCGAATATCAATAATAGCTTTACTCTTTGCACGCTTAGTAATCTCGTTACTGTTTTTCACATCTTTCCCTCTCTTAAGATTTCGATTGCCTATCTACATAGAAGTTGATATATCTATCACATTCAAAAGTAGCACCTACATCACATGATAAAAATAAAAAAATATCCTAACTGACGTTGTCCACTCTCACCCATACACACCATTCCATACACTATACAGGATATCGCGAAAGTGAAGTAATATATCACACATTCCTAATATTAAATTAAATAATATAAATATATATAATGTATAATTACCATATAAATGACCGAAATTCACAATTCTGTTTTATCAATTGATAATCTTTTCTATTCTCTCCTCTCCTCCTTCTTTATCAAATTTGTTGTTAAGAAAATTATCATCGATATTATTATTCTCATAATTCTAAAAAAGAATTCAATATCAAAATTAATTCTGTAAAATTTTTATATCTTAAATTGATGATGATGGAGAAGATGCAAATCAGATTCAACTGATAAAACCTAGAATTTTGTGCCAAATTCATTTAATCAATTCATTACATCAGTAAATTTTTTTAGGCGTAAATTTTCGAAATATTACGTAAATATTTCGGGAATTTACGTCTAAAAAATCCGTTTTTTGACTTCGCTCGTGATTTACATGACAGGGAGTGATTTTTGCTAATGTATTTCTAAAATGGATTGAAAGTCCTAGTTCCTGACTACATGTTGATATGTGTTTTTATTTCTATAGCATCGATATTCATCGAAATATTTACAAAAAATTTTCGTAAGTGTCGTAAAATCACGTCAAAATGTTTTTGTGAATATCTCGATGAATATCAAAGCTATAGGAATAAAACATATATTAATATGTAGCCAGGAGCCAGGGCTTACGATCCAGATTAGAAATACCTTAATAGAAAATCGCTCCCTATTACGTAAATCGTGAGCGAAGTCAAAAACGGATTTTTTTTTTTTTGTAAATGGTGTAAAATTTCCTGTTCATCAGTTTCACCTCTATAAAATATATACATTTTAGAAATATTAATATAATTATACCCTAATATACTTAAATAAACACTAAATACAGTATATACAGTTAAATATAATGACATTATGACACATATGATAAATACAAATTAATTTAATTTATGGCGTGATTTAACTAGAAAATTCCTAAAGTACTAAATTTCGGTCATCTAGAATGACAATTCTGATTGACAAATATAATTAAGTAATAGTACTACTACCTTTTTCATTTCGATAAATATAAAAATTTATTGATACACAAATTTATTTATTTTTTCATCTAATCGGCGTAATGGAAGAGGAATTCCACATGCATAAAAAGAAATTTCTTATCTATTCTATATTTGATATGCAATAAATGAAAGTATTTAATATATACCTTCTTTCCTTTAATCTTTTGCAGTTTTATAAGTTCCTTTAAAAAAAAAAAGAAAGTGAGTTATTCTAAATATCTCTCGATTACTTACTAAATTTAAAAAATTCTATGTAAATAATTGCCTTTCAGAAAACAAGTTCTATATCAAAATAAGAATTATGTACAATGATCGTAGAATTAAAGAATTAGAGCGTGCTACAAGGGAAACTAACGTAAGGATGAAGGATGTGGTTGAATTATCAAGCGCAAAGAAGTTAAAGCGCGTGATGATAAAGTACTTAAAGAATTTATAGATTTAGACAAATATCAACAAAAAGGTGATAAAAGGACGCAAAACGGTGATAGCAAGACGCGAAATCGAAGATAATTATACTTCGAATCTTTTTTATTTTCCTTTTTATATTCAGTTAGTATTTCTTTTCTATAACTACTTTATCTTTTTTTTTCTTTAAATTCTGTATTGTTTTACAATTTATATTCCTTTACATATGTATAATGGTTTAAATAAAATATTATTTTATTAAAATTCTTAATGTCTAGAAGACAATTTGCTACCTTTATCTTTCTTATGATTTGCGATTTTTCATTATAATATTCATAATATCGTTTGAAAGGTTAAGTAATAGCTTGATAGTTTACCTAGCATCGAGTTATGCTTGTTAAACGTGTTGATGTATCAATATTTTTGTCAAAAGTTGTGTGACGCTTGTTTGAGAGTTTTGAGCCTTTTTGTTTCTTTCTTGATTAGTTTATATATCTGTCACAAGTTACTTAAGTCCTTCAGAAGCCCACCCTCCTCTCTTAGAATCAAAGTAAAAAAATTGGTCTAATTCACATGATCATGGGAGCTTATCTAAATTAAATATCTGCAGATGAAAGAGTATGATCAGACGATAGAAAAAAAAAAAAAGATGGCCAGTTTTGTAAAATTTGATCTTTTGAAAATGCCAAATTATTTACTTTTAACTAATCCAAATTCAAGTGATTTTTGTAATAATTCTTTGTTTTCTAAGCTCATTTCTGTGAAAACTTTTACAATAATGAAGTAAGAGTAGTGATTCATTTCCATAATATTACATAAGGAATGACTGCATAACAAGAGGCGCTGAAAATCTTAGATCATTATATCATTTTATTGTGAAGATTTTCACTGCAATTTGTAATGTACAAAGTGGAGAGGAACACTCGGATTTGGAATCGAATTTTATAGAGCCGGAACGCAAGTATTGAGAAAGAATCATTTTCTATCATTTGATGTGTGAGCGATGGATACATGTAGATAGGTTGGATTGGGCTATAGAACTCTTAAGAGATGGTAAGCATGTGGCAGAACATAGTAATAGATTTGAATCTATTGATGAATATAAAGAAATTACTAATTATGCAAAAATCGTAGATATAATTGATAGTTCGAAATCTGCGAAGATTATCATTCATTAAAATAGAGAGTTTGGCACGAAGACATGGTGATTATCAAGTTTCAAGTTTAGATATTGTGTATTTTTTAAATAAAGAATTATACAGTATGTATCTGTTTATTATTTTTCAATTGAGAATACATATTATAATTAAAAAATCGATGATAGAATAGCAAGTTAAAAGGGATTAATTTAACCTATAAAATGAAAGTTTCTGTATTATTTTGTTTGCTATCTATCCAAACATCTATTTTATTTAATATTCTATCTCTCAAATCATTATTATTATTATTATTATTATAAAAATTTTTATTGCTTCCTTACTAATCTTCACATCCCAAGATCAAGAATTTCAACAGATACTATGATTTATAATTTAATCATGGTGGAATAACTGATAAAGTAAATATTATGAACCACGAATTCAAATAATTGCAACTATTAACTATTATCATCATTATTAATTAGCATTATTATTAGCATTAGTTCATTCATTAATTTAAAGAGAGAAAAGAAATTTATTGGTAATTAGATAAATAGTATATTATTAAACATTGAAATAATTTACGATGAAATATTTAAAGAAAAAAATACACGAAGAAATAATTTACGAAAAATTACAAGACATTAATAAGATTATAACCGCATCCTCCAGTATTAGTACCAAAATATTTTAATCCAATTCTAATATATAATCCACCATCTTTAACTTCAATATCATTATAATCAGTTATTTCTTCATCAAATATAAGATAAATATTTTTAGTTTCTACCGCTTCAATAAATCCTTCTCTAACTAAATCATCATCTTTAGTTAATTTAACGATATATCCAATTAATGAATTATAATAATCAAAAGTTGTTTCTCCCAATCTACCTGAAACCCATTTTCCGTCATCATCAGAATTCTTTTTAGCTGTTTCATAAATATTATCAAAATCAACGACAAATTCAATATCTTCTCCAGTTGCTTCTTTTAATTTTTTCTTTAAGGCGGGAATTTTAGTATCCCAACCATCACGAATATTTACCTTTGTTCTTAATGGTAAAACTGAATTTGGTGCGTGAAGTTTATCAACTAAATCATATCCTGGACTAGCATTAGTTCCCAAATATTTAGGTGGAACTTTAATATAAAGTTTACCATTATTAATTTCAATTTGATTATATTCATCGATTTCGTCATCAGTAATTAAACATAAAGTTTTAGCATGAGTTAATTCAATAAATTCTTGACGAACTAAATCATCCTTTTTAGTATATCGTTCAATATATCCCACTAATGAATCAAAATATTGATAAGTCATACTTCCTAATCTATCTTTATACCATTGAGCTTGATCTTCATTAGCTTTGATAGCTAACATAAAAATATCTTCAAAATCAATTTCAAATTCATAATTTTCTCCAGTTGCCGCTTTTAATTTTTTCTTTAAGGCAGGAATTTTAGTTTCCCATTCATCTCTAATATCTTTCTTGGTTTTTAATGGAAGTGTAGATTCCGGAACTTTAATAACATCAATTAAATTATATCCGATTGATGAACTATTTGTACCTAACGTGGTTCGTTTAACTTTAATAAAAAGTGTACCATCTTTAACTTCAGTTACATTATATTCTTCAATTTCGTCATCAATTACGAAATTAAATTTTCTGGTTGAAGTAGTAATAAGAAATTCTGATCTAACCAAATCATCTTTTTGAGTATAATTCTTGATGTAATTAATTAACGAATCAAAATAACCATAAACGATTTCACCTAATCTACCAGTATACCAATCAATATTAGATTCATTTTCTGGAGCGGAAATGACTTCAGTATAAAGTTCTTCAAAATTTACTACAAATTCATAATTTTCACCAACAGCTTGTTTTAAAATTTTTTTAAGATTAGGTAATTTTAATTCCCATTCATCACGAATATTTTTTTTAGCTTTTACGGGTAAAACTTCATCTTTAGATTTTAAAACGTCAATTAAATTATATCCAACTCCACTAATGTTAGTACCAAAACATGAAGGTTTAATTTTAATAAAAATAATTCCATCAACAACTTCAACTTTATTATAACCTTCTTCCATTTCTTCATCATGAAGAAGTTGAATTTCTTTCTTATCGGTTAATTTAATAAAATTTGTACAAACCAAATCATCATTAATGGTATAATTTTTAATGTAACCCACCAATGAATCAAAATATTGGAAAGTGAAAGAACCCAAATTATTATTTATCCAATCTTTATTATCGGGAGATGCTTTAACTTCATCATCATAAAGCGTACTAAGATCTACAGTAAATTCGTAATCAGATCCAGTAACGGAATTTAAAGTTTTAACGAGTTGAGGGATTTTATTAGTAAGTTCATCTCGAATATTTTTTCTAGCAGCAAGAGAGAGACCTTTGGTAGTGATAGGCATGATTTTTTATAATTATTCGTAAAGAAATGAATACGGAAGTGAAAAAAATTTGGTGATTCAACTCTTGAACTAAAGATTTTATTGATTCTTTTATACGCGAAAAAAATTTTTTTAATCACTTCAACTTCATTATTTTTTTACTTATCTTAAATTATTGAATTATTTACAGTTTCAAGTTTTAATAATAACAAAAAACATTAATGCGAATTAATTTCATTTAATTTCGCACCAATAATTCTTTCAATTATTTTATAAATTGAGATCTTATTACATAATTATCTTAAAACTTATAATAAACTGTTAATGCATACATGAGTATCACAAGTACACGAGGAAATTATTAATTAATTGAGATTCATTTACGGTAGATCCATTTAGATACGATACGATTGTTATACATAATTTATTTTGTTTTTATTTTGTGTAAACTAACTTATTTAGTAAATAAACAATTATCTCATCGCAAGTATTAAAGCACTTTTAGGTACAGAATTCCGGAATTTTTTATTACCCAATAACATGTAATTATTTGACACCATGCTAACCTTATTCATATGAACAGAGCAGAGTAATTTGTGTACGAAAGAAAATTCTATTCAAGAGTTAGGAAATAAGGAAATAAGATTATCAAAGAATGGATACCTTATGATAAATTTCAAGATATCAAGCCATTATCATTATAACTAATATTTTAAAAATGTAAAGAATAAAATTAATAATACTTTATTTATTTTATTATTTCTTTATTTCATTAATGTAATATTTAAGAATTTATAATCAAATGTTGTGTATGTATATAGACATTATTATTAATAATTTCTGGATTTGGAAGCGAGATTTTATATGATTTTCCTTTTATTTCACATAATAGAATTAGAAAAACAATGATGGCTAAAAATATTCAATAAAGTAACGAATATTTCTTTTTATTTTCCATGTATCAAGAAATAGAAATAAAAGTATTGTCCAGCTGGTTATTTTTTTTAACAAAATTTATAATTAACGCTTTAATTTCGATAGTGGATAATTGAGAGCATTAAAGAACATTTAAGTCAAGAGTTCGGAGTTTGATCTAGTAAAAAAATGTCGAAATTGACAAGAATCTCATCCGAATATTTTATACAATGGATATAAATAACAGATGAGGATACGGATCTGATATTAAAAAATGGTAGTGGAATTTTAATAATTTTAATAAACAGGATAGGATACATAATTTTGTAAGTAATAAATTTACTTTTAAAGAAAAAAATTTGAATTTCTTAAAGAAATGTGTCTCTTTTTTATTTATATGAAATTAATTGATTACTTTATTTTATTATATTTAGGGTTAAGAATCTAGTGATAATATTCTAACCACGAGATGTTTTCATCACTGTTATACATAAATTTTTTAAAAAAAAAATTTTTGACATATTAAATGTATAAGGATATAACTTTTGATTGGCTATATAAATTTTATTATATGAACATATTTTTTACGCGTTTCCTTACTTACTACAGAGGTAGAAAAGAAAATAAATTCGAATATACAGCTTATGCAAAATTTACAAATATAATTCTACAGAATGCAATTAAAATTCCTCAATATATTATTATGATCCAACTGCCATGAATTACATAATAATAAAATAGAAGATAATATTTTTCGACAATATCAAAAAATAAAAATAAAAAAATTCTAATATTTTATTTCTATTTTAGGAGTTAATTTTCTAAATTATACTTTTATTTTGATTTTAAGAGTGTTTTATTTATGATTTTCAACTATTTTATACGTATATTTATTTTCAATAAGAATCAACTTTTAAATTTCGGGAATATAATTGATAATGTTCATAACGTTTATATAATATTTTTTTTTTTATAATAAAACATTTTTTTGAAAATAAGAATACGCGTTGTAGATCAAATTAGCAATAATAATTCCCATTTGACTTTTCTCTTTTTTTTTTCTTGTTTTCTTTTTTTAATATAATAATAAGAATAATAACTATAACGAAAATAACGATAATAATAATAACATTAATAATGATAATAACAATAATAATAATGGATATCGAAGGAAATATCCGTGTTTTTATTTTTTATCAACACCATAATCTACCAAAACGACAACAGTAGAATAAATAACGGGAACAACAGGTCCAAGTGGCAAAAGAATTTACCAGCGTATCTCAATGACAATGAAATTTATGGACTAAGAAAAAAAGAGCAAAAAATAATAATGCATATATATATAATAAAATAAATATAAAATAAATAAAAAATTTATATAAAAAATTTTAAAAAAATAATTAAAGTAATTAAAAGTAAATAAAAATAATAAAACTATAAAAATAAAATATAAAATACGGAGATAAGTGGTAAGTTCCTTAATATTTGGAAGGTGGAAAATTAGATGAGGAGAAGCATGAAAATAAAGGGAGGAAGTTAGAAATGTGAAAATTAAAGTAAAAAGAAAGTATCTTAACTGATGATTTAAAGAATATTTTAAGTTAAATTTGAAAAAAGTAATTAAGTTGATAGAAAAGAAACGATTTAAAGCCAATGAAAGAAACTAAAACCAATATAATATTAACCTACTTTTTGAATTTTCACTAGGAAATGTAGTAGACTATATGTTCTTAAAAAAATTATTTTAATGAAATGCATGAACAGAAAAGGAAATTTAATGATAATGTATAATCAAAGCATAACACTACATCAGAGAAGACCCTAATATTTAACTTTTGGTTAAAAAAATTATTTTATTTTATTTTATTTAGGTCATATACTTTATATGGCAGATTGACTACCGATTTCTGTTAACATCATCTTGAATTATTTATAATTTAAAATTTTAATAATAACAATGATTAATTTTACAAATTGAAATCTTCAGTGAGATATAAAAACATTTGTAAATATAAAACATAAAAAACATATCGTCACTTCAAGAGATTTAATTAGTTGAGATTAAGGAATTTTTTGTGGATGAATTTTGAAGAATGTTAAAACTTTTAAGTCATTCTAAATGAACTAATATTATACTGCATAAACTTTACTACCGTATAACAGATAATTGATAATAATTATAATAATGAATTATTCTTAATTCCCTTTTTGGGAAAAGAATGCAGCTTTTTCCTATTTAAGGGAATTGATCCGCATATTAAACGCACGCACGTGTTATTTAATAAAATAAATTTCATACTCTATATACTGTACTTAGTGACAAGATTTTATTATATAATAAAAATTAACAAATAGTGTTTTATAATTAAATAGGATACAAATAGAAAATATATAACGTTAAATAAATTTTATCTCACCTATTAAAAAAATAATAAAAAATAAATTAATTATGATGAATATGATATAAGATATAATTGATACTTACTAGAATTTATTTGATAAAAATATTTTGTTAAATATTCATCATTTTTAGGTTTGGAAGATATGAAAAATTGAGAAGTCTACTAGTATAAATGTGAATGTGTTTTATAATTTGTTGGAATTGTGGTTGTATCTGTTGTTGTTTGATTTGCAGATAATTCTTAATTTGAATTATAATTTTATTATTATTTTCGAATTTATTTTCACAATAAGCATAATAGTATTTTTTTAACTCTTTATATAATTCTTCAAAAGTGTATTGATGTGTAATTTGAGCATAATTATCTGTGTAATTAATTTAAGTGTGTGAAATGGAATTTTTGGTAAATATCCATTACATATTTTAAAAGCCAAATCTTTATCATGCGACACATAATGGAGGAAGTCTAGTGATCATTTCATAATAAGCAACAAATGCAAATGAATAAAAGTTAGTGAGTTTTTACATTTTCTGTAATTAATTTACTCAATCTAAAATTTGATATAATAGTATAATCAAAATCATATTTTAAATATTTCTGGATCTAATTTATGAATTTCTGTAAAATGATTAGCTAACTTTTTAAAAAGTACCCAATTAATATTATTAAAATTATTATTTAAATAATTTCTAAACTTCCACCTTTATAATAATGTAACATCATTATATATTCGTGAGTTTCTGGATCTTTTGTAATTCCTTAAAATGGAACTGATGAAGCATTATAGTGTAAAATTCCATATTAATTGTTAACATATTACTTTACCTCATTTAAAAAATCTTTATTTATATCTACAATACCATAAAACTTCTTAATACTATTTCAAATTGACCATTTCTATACCATTGTTGATTTTTAATATCCCAACTATAAATACGTCCATCGACCAAAAAGCATAATAAACAGGACCATAACCACCTTTTACTATTTGTTTAATATCTTGAAATCTATCATAAGGTATCCATTCGATTACGTTATAATTGAAATTAGCATTTAGTTGAGCATCTTTGAATAAATTTATATATTATGGCATTTCCGCTTGTACATTATCAAAACCATTTTAAAATGTGTTAGGTTGCACGTTTTGCACCACCATTTATATTCTTGATTATATTCTTGATTGCATTCTGAGCATCCTAGGCATTTTCTGTGTAAGGTAGGTAGAAATTTTTTTTTTTAAAAAAAAAAATAAAATTTATCGATGTAAATCCCTTTAGCTACATTATCGTTTTGGAATTATATGATAATAGTTTACATAAAGTAATAAAAAAAAAGTTTTTGAGTTTAAGGTGGAAATCAAAAATGGATTTACTATAATATAGTTCAATGTGACCTACATAGTAGAAAATTATTATCCAAACTCACTTAGGTTTATGTATATTAGAAAATGATCAAATGTGGATTAATTTCATATTTCATCTGAAGTTTTATGAGGAAATAGCAGGGAGATATTTAGAAATTATGCTACTGGAAAACATCATTAATGATCAAGCACGTGCACGTGATACTCGTTTAGTAATTGATATTTGATATTATGTTAAATTGTATATATTATTATTTTAAATTGTATATATAACACAATGATATTCAGATTTGATGGTATAAATGGTTATCCTTCTGAATGACCAACTGCCGAAGGATCACGGTTTAAATTTCAAATGAAAATAGGAAAAAGTGATCAAGTCTAAAAAACAAGAATCATCTTCATTTTTCTAGTATGTATCATCCACAATCTTGCTATTTTAGCTGAAGTATTCATACTCTTCACGGATTGCATAATTCATTAGAAGATATAAAATCTGGAATATCTCAAGGTATGATTTTTATCATGATTTTTAATTATATTGTTTTGATAAATAAACAATTACTTAATTTAAATGTATAGATCCTTATTTATTAAATCTAACGAATCAACTAGTTTAATTGTAAATGCTTATGATATTGATCACAAGAATGCATTGATTGAAAAGAGAAATTCAAGATCAAGCAAAAAAAAAGATCATTCTTCAATATCTCAAACTTTAGATTGTAATTATCGAGAATCCAAAGAATGCATTAAATTAAATAACGAACATTTATATATAAAAAATAAATTTATTATGATTTCATTATTTAACATTTTAAATTTTTTTTCATATGCACATAAACTTGCGAGAGCGAAATCAAAATTATCAACGCGAAATAAAATTAGTTATAACTGTTGCCAAACCAATTACTCCAATTAATATTCTATATTATGTGATTAGGTCTGAACAATTTTCAACAGCTCTATAATACTTACGTCAAAATATGTAAAAAATGACGTTATTAAGACGCACCACTGGTGCCCGCCGACACCACAATATAAATAAACTAGATTTTGTGATCTTGCGGTTTGGTTGGTTGAAGATCAAAAATTCAAAACACAAGTAGGAGAAACTTATTTTTTTAAAAATTATTTGTAACTTCCAGTTTTGACTATGAAATTACCTTCAGGATCTAAGAAAAAAATTATCCTTGTGATTTTTACATCTAAACATTATTATTTTCCCTAACCCTACATCTTATACCGACTAACAAATTTCATTGTGGTGTTTGGCACCACTAATTAATTTTAGTAAATAAAATAAATAAGTGAAGAGTAGCATTTAAAGGAAGTAGAGTAGTTGTTTGCTTTGTTTTTATTTTATTTAGAAATTAAGAAAATAGATTACAATTTAATTATAATTTATTAGGCTCACTTTCTAAGGTAATATCTGTATTTTAAAGAATTATACGTCACAATTGAATGATTAATTGCTTTGCAATCTGTTCTGTCCGTTTATTATTGATTGGTTAATATTTTCTCCTGTCTTTATTCAAGAACAATATTGTAGAAGCTAACATCATCAAAAAAGATAATATTAAAAATACATGTTAGACATTCTAGAAATTTATGTGGAGTGCTCGTAAGATAAAGTAATTTGGAAAATACAAATTTTCTGCCCATAATTTATAAAGTATTTAATAACACATATTTCTACATTTTCTATGTCTCAAGGAAATCAAACTCCTTTGAATGAATCTTCTCTAAATGCATAACTCCCCTTATGGTTTTATTCCATGGTAGGACTTACAGTATATGTTTGCATAATCCTTTGAATGCATATGCAATTAAATTTTTTAATTATGATATTTTTTCAAAAAAAAATAATAAAAATAAAGGCGGAGTTTGTTTGTCAACTCCGAAACGAATTCTTGATTGGTTTGTTTGTCAACTCCGAAACGAATTCTTGATTGCTTCCTCTGATTAGCGGAAGATCAAGTTATTTGGTCATTGGCATGTGATCTAAATCTGGAGATACTTACTCTCTAAATGCATATGTGGGCGAAATTTTATTGTCAGTATTTCCTTTTCTGAATTTGGGCGTTTTTTTTTTTGT